>LPNX010759334.1:60266-250682 GCA_001517045.1 Pseudotsuga menziesii | reverse complement strand
TGTATATATATACATACATACATATATATATATATATATATATACATATATATACATACATACATATATATATACATACATATACATATATATACATACATACATACATACATATATACATACATACATATACACACACACACACACACACACACACACACATGTGTGTATATATATATATGTATGTATGTATGTATGTATACACATACATATATATATACATACATACATACATACATATACATATACATACATATACATATACATATACATACATATACATATACATATGTATATGTATATGTATATGTATATGTATGTATATGTATATGTATATGTATGTATATGTATGTATACACATACATACATACATACATACATACATACATACATACATACATACATACATACATATATATATATATATATATATATATATATATATCACACTGATATTCATACAGAAACTACATCATAATGTTTGATAGCTTCGATATTGGCGTATGGATTAACGATAATTTCTTAACATTGACCCTAGTGAAAGGTGGTAACCACTTGATCATATGGATAATCCTGATGTCGATCATGCTTAGGACCTTTCCATCTACAATTAGATTTATACACTTGCAAAATGATGATAAAGTATGCATGTATTATATTCCAAACTTATCACTTGAAAACCAATGGCTTGTGTGGTTACAATATATGGATTTGAATAGAATAATAAAAGTATTTTAAACATGACAATTACAAGGCTGAACCTTGGTTTAAGCTCTCATGGATAATAGTTGCTTACTCGACTTGTCAATACTAGTAATAGACCATATCTTTAGTTGGCAAGGATAGTTTGTGATTGTTTATGATAACCTATTCTTAGCATAGTGAAGAATTTTGATCATAGTAGAAAAATCTACTATAATAGTTATTATAAACATTAACATATTATAAGAGAGGCATTATGGTAATAGTAAATTACAATAGAATAAACCATGCTCAAGTCTATAATCATTGGAACGACACTGATTGACTTAGATTTATGAAGTAAGGGTAAATAGTATTCCATCTTGAAATGATGCACTTAATTACAATAATCAAGCTTATAATGTCAAGGATATTTCCAGGCAGTAATATTCCTACAAAATGCAAGTAACAATAAAATTGTTACTTTAGTAATTAATATGGTAATGTATGTGCTTACAATAGTACATGCAGCAAGACGATAATGTAAGTAAGAAAGTTGATAACTTGTTAGTGAGAAATTTGTTTTTACATACAAGTAACAGGTTGATAATTTCCATAACTAGTAAGTTAAAAATAAAATCGAAACATATATTCTATTGAGAATATTTACTATCAGGATCGATAGAAGTTCTTTCATGAATAAAAGATAGTACAAATAAATATAACATTTGTGAGATAAGCATGTTAAAATAGAAGTAAATATACGACAAAGAATACGAGCTTAGAAATCACAGTAAGTATCTTTGGTTTCACTAAGCTTAATAAAGAAAGCAACCCTTATATCTAAACTTTGCATACAGTCTTAGAATAGAAACTATAGAAGATAAATTACTTTACCTCATTGAAGTTACCTGAGAATTATTAGCTTATTTTACTAGCATATTATTTTGCAAACAGAAATACTTCTTGCTATCTTATGAATTAAAACTTCTACTTGTTCAATCGTTACCTATTGAACCTATAAGAACCAGCAATCCATATGCATTAGCATAAATGCTAAGTAAGCCTAGGATTCAAAGATAGATTCCACCTACTTGCCAAAAAGTAGACTTCTTAGTAAACTGAAAGAAAACAGTGTGCAAGTAATTCTTATTTACGTTACGAAAAAGAAGCTATTTAGTTAACACAATTTGAAAATGTATAATACTAATCGTTAGACTGTTTCATTTTCCGCTAACTGCTAACCGTTAGTAAACCGCATATTCAGCATTTTATGTTATCTTAAAAAGTTTTAATTTTTTTGGAAATTTGGGGTTTTGACAGCCAACCCTTTTTCAAGTTGGTTGTAGTCCTAGCCTCTAGGTAGGTCTTCATCTTCTTCAGCACTTATATCTGACCTAGTCAGAAAGGCCCGCCTAGCACTTACATCTGACCATGGGAGGAACACATCCACCACCATGTCAGAAAGGCACGCCCAACACTCACATATCATGTCAGAAAGTCCCAGCACTCACATATGACCTCATAATGTCAGAAAGGCTCATCCAGCACTTATATATGACCATGGGAGGCCCATCCTAGTACCATGTTAGAAGGGCTTTGCACTTACATCTGACCATGGGAGGCCCATCCTACCACCATGTCAGAATGGCTCTGCACTTACGTCTGACCATGGGAGGCCCAACCTACCACCATGTCAGAATGGCACACAAACTCATCACTTCCCCTTGGAAGGAACCTCGATCTGGAGAACACCAAGCTACTCCCTAAAGTAATCAAACTTAACTCTGGCCAATGGCTTGGTCAACACATCAACTATCTGCTCGTCTATCGCAACATACTCGAGCTTCACTGCTCCTCTTTGCACCATATCCCTGATATGGTGATATTTGATCTCGATATGCTTTGACTTGTCATGGAACACCGGGTTCTCTGACAAATTCACACAACTCTGGTTGTTGCAATATATACAAGTAGCATCCAACTGGAGATCAAATAAATTAGATAGTAGCTTCCTTAGCCACACTGCTTCACAGCTAACTGAACAAGCTACAACATACTCTGCTTCGGCTATACTTAGTGCCACACAGGATTGCTTCCTGCTAAACCAAGAGATCACACCTAATCCCATACTGAAGCAACACCCTGAAGTTCTCTTCCTATCAATGGCACTACCTGCCCAATCTAAATCAACATAACCTTCCAGGTTAATATTATAATCAACTGTACCCTTCAAGTAGTTCAGAATATGCTTTGTAGCAATCAACTGGACATGTCTAGGATCCATTAGAAACTGGTTCAATGTGTTCACAGCAAAGCAAATATCTAGTCTCGTATTCATCGGGTACATCAAAAACCCAATCATCTGACGATACATCGTAGCATCAACCAACTCTGATGAAGAATTATTCAATAGCTTCAGGTTCGATGCCATAGGTGTGGCCATGGCCTTACAATCCATCATCCCGAACCTCTTCAGGATCCCTACTGCATACTTCCCTTATCCCAGGGAGATTCCATCTTCATTCTTCCATACCTCCATGCCTAGAAAATAGTGCATCATACCCAAGTCCTTCATCTCGAACTCGGTATCAATCTTCCTCTTCGTATCAACAAGCAACCCATCCTCACCTGTTACAAACAGGTCATCTACATATAGTACGAGTATCACTGGGTTCCCTTCCTCAACCTTGTAGTAAAGGTTGGAATCCACTTTACTCTTGATAAAGCCCAAACTAGTCAAGAAGCTGTCAATTCTTTCATAGCATGTCCTGGGTTCCTGTTTCAAACTGTATAGGGATTTCTTCAATTTACACACATAATTTTCCCTGTCATGTGTCTCAAAACCTAGTGGCTGCTCCATATACACCTCCTCTTCCACTACACCATTCAAGAAAGCAGTCTTGAAATCCATCTGGTGTATCTTCCATTTCATTACTGCAGCCAGAGAAAGTATTGATCTGATGAAAGTGTATCTGGATACAGGTGCAAAGGTCTCTTCATAATCTATCCCTTCTTTCTGGGAGAAGCCACGAGCCACAAATCTTTATTTATATTTCTCTATGCTACCATCTGCAGCATGCTTGATCTTGTAAATCCACTTGGAAGTCACAACAGACTTCCTTTCTGATCTTGGAACAACATCCAAGACATCATTCTTCATGATCGAATGATACTCCTCGATCGTAGCATCCTTCCATTCTTTCTTCTCTGTCGCTTCTTCATAGTTGGAAGGTTCTTTATCAATGATGTCACATAATAGGGCTACATATCCATAGTAGGACCTAGTTCTCTTCCTTTCTCTGTGCATTTCTTCTGGAGCCCCATATTTCTCTACACCTTGGATAGCCTCTTGTATCCATGTAGTTTCCTCTTGTGAGGATTCTTCTCCCGAGGTGGATCTACAAGTTCCTAAGGTTCTTCCATTTCTCGATCTTCTTCTAGAATTGATTCATCCATGATTGTATCTCGGATCCTGGGTATTTTAGTTTCTTTGGGATCTTCAACTGGTCTCTTCTTCGATTTGTTGTAAGCTGTGTCTTCATCAAATGTTACGTCTCTGCTGATGTCGATCTTCTTGAATCCTGAGAAGTATATTCTATAAGCCTTCGAGCTTTCAGAATATTCCACAAATATACCCTTCTTTCCTAAAGGATCTAACTTTGTCCTCTTTTCTTTAGGAATGTGTATGTATAATGGACAACCAAATATTCTGAGATGATTGAATTCTGGTTTCTTGCTGAAAAATACTTCTTCAGTTGTCTTGTTCTCGAGTACTCTGTGTGGAGTACGGTTTTGTACATACACAGCTATCCTAGAAGCTTCTGCCCATATATGCACAGGAATATCTTGATCATGAAGCATTTCCTTTGCTACCTCCATGATCATTCTTTTCTTCCTTTATGCAACCCCATTCTATTGTGAATTATATGGAGTGGTCAACTCCCTCTTAATCCCTGAATCTCTACATAATTCCTTGAATTCATTTGATGTGAATTCTCTGCCATTTTCTGATTGAAAAATATTGATCTTCTTCTCTGTGGGGTCCTTGATCAAGGCTTTGAATTCCTTGAACTTGCTGAATACTTCATCCTTGTTCTTCATGAAACATATCCATGTCTTCCTATAAAAATCATTAATTAAAGAACCATAGTATACATACATGCTTAATGAACTGGATGACATTAGACTGCATACATCGGAGTGAATGATTTCCAAGATTCCTTTAGCCTTGCTTTCGCTACTTGGAAATGTCTTCTTTATGTTCTTTCCTTTTGCACATCCCTTGCAGACTCCTTCATGGTTTTCCTGCATTTCTAGAAGACCTTCAACAAATTTTCTTGCAAGTGGTTGTTAGTTTTTCAACATTAAGCTAGCATTATTAGGATCTTTAACTGAGAGAATAACAAGCACAACAATTAAACACAAGAGACAATGAACACAGTGTTTTTCCTCAGGGAAACCATAAAGGAGAAAACCCCGCAACTTCCTCAGAGATAGAATCAGCACCAAAACAGTAAAATCCCCAAAGCAGTAAGTGATCTCCCAATAGCAGTAATATTCTTCTTGTCTAGCCCCAGTGTCTTCTCCTTCCTCAACTATGCGCTACACTTGAGTGTGTATGACTTGTATGATAAATAGAGACTCCAGTTCTCTATTTATACTAATCTCGACATGACTAAAACCCTACTAGGGCCGACCTCTACTAGGAGAGTCTAATAACCCTAGTGACCCAAAACTGCGGGGACTTTAACCCTTAGACAATCGAAGGGTTACCCACTATGACTTGACATGACTTGTTTACATAATTGATCCTCCCGATCGGAACATTAGGGCATGACAATATGACTCAAATACATTATAGATACATCTTGGAATAAACATCAGGTTACAATACATAAGATACATAGGTGAATACATTCTAAAGTTACAAATACATCAACACTCCCTCTTAACTAGGAAGGTATTCTTTCGACACAATTTTTAGCACTGGTCTTCTTCTCTGCATCAACTAGATCATCTTGTCATCTGCATCTCAAGTATTCTGAGTCTTCAAGTCATCTTCATCTTCATGTCATTGTCAATCTTCTAATCTAGATCATCTCTCAATCTAGATCACCATGGGACATCATCACTGGATCTGGATCATCGCTGGATCTGGATCATCACTGGTCATCATCACTAGATCTGGATCATCTCTTGATCTGGATCATCATGAGGCATCATCACTGGATCTGGATCATCACTCGATCTGGATCATCATGAGACATCATCACTGGATCTGGATCATCACTCAATCTGGATCATCACTGGATGTCATCACTGGATCTCGATCATCACTCGATCTGGATCATCACTAGCTGTCATCACTAGATCTCGATCATCATTCGATCTGGATCATCCTTGGTGCTATCTCATGATTCTTCTCGTCACAGGAAGTTCTACAGAGCCAACCCTTTTTCATGCTAGTTGTAGGCCTGGCCTCCATGTAGGTCTTTCTTCAGTGCTTATATCTGACACTAAGTCAGAATGGCCTGCCCAGCACTTACATCTGACCTACTCGTCAGAAAGGCACGCCTAGCACTCACATCTAATCATGTAGGAACCAATCCTATAATCATATCAGAAAGGCCCAGCACTCACATTCACCAGCATGATAGGAACTCAAACTACTATCATCTGTGAAATGGCTCAGCAATTACAACCACCAGCATGATAGGAACCCAAACTACTATCATCTGTGGAAAGACACAACACTTATAGTCACCAACTTGATAGGAACCCAAACTACTATCATCTGTGAAATGGCTCAGCACTTATATCTGAGCACGTGGGAACACATCCCTCAGTCACATCAGAAAGGCTCTCAGTCCTAGACTGAGGATCCCTGGTACCTCACCAGGTAGCTCCATTCAGAGAATGGCAGTAGCCCTTATATCTGACACTAAGTCAGAATGGCTTAGCACTCATATCTGACATGGGAGGAACCTAATCCTTTAGCCATGACAGAATGGCTTCAGCCCTTACATCTGATTAAGTGGGAACACGTCCCTCTACCACATCAGAATGGACATGCACTCATATCTGATCATGTGAGAACAAATCTCACGGTCATATCAGAATGGCCCTCAGTCATAAACTGAGTTTTCCTAGCAACTCACCAGGCAGCTCCATTCCAAGAATGGTAATAGCCCTTATATCTAATCATGTAGGAACCAATCCTGCAGTCATATTAGAATGGCTTAGCACTCACATCTGACATGGAAGGAACCAATCCTCTCACCATGACAGAAGGGCTCAGCCCTTACATCTGACATGCTCATCAGAATGGCTATGGATCTCAATACTCATATCTGTCATGGAAGGAACCAATCCTCTCACCATGAAAGATGGCTCAGCCCTTACATCTGATCATGGAAGGAACCAATCCTCTCACCATGTCAGAATGGATATGGGACTCATCACTTTCCCTTGGAGGAAACCTTGATCTAGAGAACACCAAGCTTCTCCCCGAAGTACTCAAACTTCACTCTAGCCAATGGCTTCGTCAATACATCAACTATCTGTTCCTCCGTCACAACATATTGGAGCTTCACTGCTCCCCTCTGTACCATATCCCTAATATAGTGATACTTGATCTCGATGTGCTTCGACTTGCCATGGAACACTGGATTCTCTGACAACTTCATGCAACTCTGGTTGTCACAATGTATACAAGTAGCATCCAACTGGAGATCAAATACATCAGATAGTAGCTTCCACAGCCATACTGCCTCACAACTAGCTGAACAAGCTGCGACATACTCTGCTTCAGCTGTACTCAGTGCCACACAGGATTGCCTCCTGCTAAACCAAGATATCACACCTGAGCCCATACTGAAGCAACACCCTGAAGTGCTCTTCCTATCAATGGTACTGCCTGCCCAATCTGAATCAACATAACCCTCCAAGTTAATCTTCTGATTCGCATCGTACTTGAGCCCATAATCAACTGTACCCTTCAGGTACCTCAAAATATGCTTTGTAGCAATCAAGTGAACATTTCTCAGATCTGTCAAGAACTGGCTCAAGGTGTTCACAGCAAAGCAAATGTCTGGTCTTGTGTTCGTCAGGTACATCAATGACCCAATCATCTGACGATACATCATAGCATCAACCGACTCTGATGAAGCATCACTCAATAGCTTCAGGTTCGATGCCATAGGTGTGGTCATAGCCTTGCAGTCCATCATCCCAAACCTATTCAGGATCTCTACTGCATACTTCCCTTGTCCAAGGAAGATTCCATCTGCACTCTGCCACACCTCCATACCTAGAAAGTAATGCATCATCCCTAAGTCCTTCATTTCAAACTCAACAGCAGACTTTCTATTCGTATCAACAATCAACCCATCTGTATCTGTCACAAATAGATCATCTACATATAGTATAAGCATCACTGGGTTGCCATCCTCAACCTTGTAGTAAAGGTTGGAATCTACTTTACTCTTGGTAAAGCCCAAACTGGATAGAAAGCTATCAATTCTTCCGTACCAGGTCTTGGGTGCCTGTTTCAAACCGTACAGGGCTTTCTTCAATATGCATACATGAGACTCTATGTTATGTGTCTCAAAACCGAGTGGTTGTTCTACATACACTTCCTCTTCCACTACACCATTCAAGAAAGCAGTCTTGACATCCATCTGGTGTATCTTCCATTTCATCACTGTAGCCAGAGAAAGTACTGATCTGATGGAAGTGTATCTGGCTACAGGTGCAAATGTTTCTTCATAGTCTATTCCTTCTTTCTGAGAGAAACCCCGAGCTACAAATCTTGCCTTATACTTTTCAATGCTACGGTCTGCATCATGCTTGATCTTGTAGATCCATTTGGAAGTTACAACTAACTTCCCTTCTGGTCTTGGGACAACATCCCAAACATCATTCTTCATGATTGATTGATATTCTTCGATCATAGCATCCTTCCATTCTTTTTGTTCTGCTGCTTCTTCATAACTGGAAGGCTCTTTATCAATGAAATCACATAATAAAGCTACATACCTGGAGCATGATCTGGTCCTTTTTCTTTCTCTGTGATTTTCTTCTGGAGCCCCATATCTTTCCGCACCTTGGATAAGTTCACGTACCCGAGCAGGTTTCCTCTTATGAGGATTCTTCTCCAGAGGTGGATCTATAGGTCTTTGTGGTTCCTCGAAATCTTGATCTACTTCTTGAGCTTCTTCATTCATGGTTGTATCATGAATTCTGGGTGCTTCTATTTCTGCTTCTTCTGGTTCTTCAGCAGGTATCTTTCTGGATTTGTTGTAAGCTATGTCTTCATCAAATGGCACATCCCTGCTGATGTCAATCTTCTTGTATCCTGGGAAATAGATTCTATAACCCTTCGAGCTTTCAGAGTATCCCACGAATATACCCTTCTTTCCTGAAGGATCTAATTTTGTCCTTTTATCTCTTGGAATGTGTATGTACACAGAACAGCCGAATATTCTGAGATGGATGACTTCTGGTTTCTTGCCGGAGAAGACTTCTTCAGGAGTCTTGTTCTCGAGTACTCTATGTGGAGTACGGTTCTGTACATGCACAGCTGTTCTGGCAGCTTTCACCCAAAGATGCATAGGAAGATCTTGATCATGAAGCATTGCTCTTGCAGTTTCCATGATGGTTCTATTCTTCCATTCCGCAATCCCATTCTGTTGTGTATTATAAGGAGTGGACAACTCCCTCTTAATCCCTGATTCTTTGCATAGCTCTTTGAATTCATTCAAAGTGAATTCTCCACCATTATCTGATCGAAAAGTATTGATCTTCTTTTCAGTGTGGTTCTCGATCAAGGCTTTGAATTCCTTGAATTTGCTGAATACTTCGTCTTTGTTCTTCATGAAGTAAACCCATGTCTTTCTAGAAAAATCATCAATAAAAGAAACATAGTATGCATACCCGCTTAGTGAGGTTGATGACATAGGACTACATACATCTGAGTGGATGATTTATAGTATGCCTTTGGCTTTGCTTTCGCTGCTAGGAAATTTCTTCTTTGTATTCTTCCCTTTCGCACATCCTTTGCAAACCCCATCATGTTTTGCTTGGAATTCTAGAAGACCTTCAACGACTTTGCTTGCAATAGGTAGTGCTTTGTAATGCACATGTGCAAGCCTTCTGTGCCAAAGTTCACTTGGCTCTACAGTATCATGGACCATTGCTTGTTCTATATGGCCCTTCAATTTGTACAGTGCTCCTTCTTGTTCTCCAATCACTACCGCATCATCGATAGTCTTTCCTCTAGGCCACATAATAACTTGACCATCTATGAATGCCACCCGCATTCCTTTTGCATCCAATGCTGATATGGAAAGGAGGTTCTTCTTGAGTCCTGGTACAAACAATACTTCCTTCATTGTTAGAGACTTACCATACTCTAATTTATATGAATATTCCCCACTACCTTTTATTGGATTGGTAGTCATCTCCTAGCTTCACCTTGTGAAGTGATTCATGTTCTGACAGTCTCACAAAGGATTCCTTGAATCCAGTCATATGTTTGGAAGCCCCACTGTCTATAAGCCAATCATCACTACCATGAGTAATGTTACCTGTGAGAGCAGAAATCAAAACATATTCATCCTCACTTGAAGAATCTTCACTTTCATATTTGGGTCTCTTCCTGGATGTTTCATCATCCTCTACAGCATGAGCATGATGTCTTCTTTTGTTCCCCTTCTTCTTATGAGAGTGATTCTTGCTCTTAGGACAGTCTTTTGCAAAGTGTTCTTTTTCATCACATGTATAACATCTCAATCTAGATAGGTCCTTTCTATTGTAAGAGTTCTTACCTTTGGAGGAATGAGGATTTCTTCTTCCCTTCTTGGAGTAAACTGTGAGGGCTTGATCTTCACTTCCCGTATTCTCTTCTCAGGCTGCTATCCGAGCTTCTTCTTGAGAGCATTCTTCCCATAGTATACTGAATTTGACTAACTTCTTTCTAGCACAGATTTCTTGAATGAAAGCATCCCATGACCTAGGGAGGCCATTTAAAGTAGTCATCACAATCTCTGCATTCTCCACTTCTTCATCTATAGCTTCTAATTGTTCCTTGATCTGAGAAACCCTTGTGAAGTAAGACTGGATATTTTTTGCATTCTGAATCTTCACATTCTTCAGTTGGTTCTTCAAAGTCATCTTCTAGTTTATGTTCTTTCCTTCAAACAACTTGGTTAGGGCATCAAACATGGCTTTAGGTGTCTTGAGAGAGGACACCTATGGGATAAGGTGATCGTTGATAGAATCAGCAATGATCCTCTTTTCCATAACCATCTTCTTCTTATGTAAGGCCTTTGCCTCATCTCCCTCTGGAACTGGAACCTCCTCATGAATGTAGGAGTCTAATTCATTCTCTTCCAGGACCAGGGAGATCCTATACTTCCAAGCTCGGAAGTTATCAGCTCCCTCAAGCTTTTCATCAAGCTTGGTATGATGAGACATCTTTATCTGAGAACCTCAAATGGAAATACAAAATATTTTAGATCTTACCAGGTTCAAGATGTCGAATCTAAAACTTGAGCTGAAATCCTACAAAGCTGGTTCAGGAGCAAATTAGGGTTTTGCTTTTTCGGAGTTCTGTCCACCCAAATGCCCTGAAATTTGTCCCTAACTTTGATTTTGGGGAGGAGATCAATCTAGGCCTGGGCTCACTGAAAAATTCCTCCTATGTGAAAAGCCCTAATTTTTTACAGTAGTGACAGGTCCAAAACTGAAAAACCTCAGAATTGGATTGTGCTTCGACAGAAAGAAGCGCCCTAAGGAGGAGAGTTGTTCCACCTTACTTTTGTTGAAAATATATGGAGGAAGATCCACAAACTAGGAATCCCTAGTTCCCGCAGCTGCACAATATCTTCTTCTCAGGTTAGCTCTAATACCATGTTAGTTTTTCAACATTAAGCTAGCATTATTAGGATCTTTAACTGAGACAATAACAAGAACAGCAATCAAACACAAGAGACAATGAAAACAGTGTTTTTCCTCAGGGAAACCATAAAGGAGAAAACCCCACAACTTCCTCAGAGATAGAATCAACACCAAAATAGTAAAAGCCCCAAAGCAGTAAGTGATCTCCCAATAGCAGTAATCTTATTCTTGTCTAGCCCCAGTGTCTTCTCCTTCCTTAGCTATGCGCTACACTTGAGTGTGTATGACTTGTGTGATAAATAGAGACTCCAGTTCTCTATTTATACTAATCCTGACATGACTAAAACCCTACTAGGGCTGACCTATACTAGGAGAGTATAATAACCCTAGTGCCCCGGAACTGCGAGGACTTTAACCCTTAAACAATTAGAGGGTTACCCACTATGACTTAACATGAATTGTTTACATAATTGATCCTCCTGATCGGAAAATCGGGGCATGACAATATGACTCAAATACATTATAGATACATCCTAGAATAAACATCGGGTTACAATACATAAGATACATAGGTGAATACATTCTGAAGTTACAAATACATCAACAGTGATAGTGCCCTATAGTGCACATGTCCAAGTCTTATGTGCCAAAGTTCATTTGGCTCTATCGAGTCATAGACCAAATATTATTCTGGTTGGCCCTTCAATTTGTATAGACCTCCCTCTTGCTCTCCAATTACTACTGCATTGTCAATAGTCTTTCCTTTTGGCCACATGAGAACTTGGCCATCTATAAATGAAACCCTCATGCCTTTTGCATCCAATGCAGATATGGAGAGAAGGTTCTTCTTTAGTCCTAGTACAAATAGGAAATCCTTCATTTTCATAAACTTTCCAGAGTCTAGTTTGCAGAAGGATTCACCACTACCTTTTATAGGATACTGGTAGTCATCACCAAGTTTCACCTTGTGGGGTGATTCATGTTCAGATAGTTTTACAAAGGATTCCTTGAATCCCATCATGTGTTTTGAAGCCCCACTGTCAATAAGACAATCATTACTTCCATGTGTGACAGATCCCATGAGGGCAAAGATCAAAAAATATTCTTCATCACTTGAAGAATCATCATTTTCTTGTTTGACTCTTTTCTTGGAAGGATCATCGTCCTCTGTAGCATGAGCATAATGTCTTTTCTTGTTTCCCTTATTCTTGTGGGATTTATCTTTGTTTCTAGGACAATCTCTTGCAAAGTGTCCTCTTTTATCACATGTAAAGCATATGAACTTAGAAAAATCTTTGTTAGATTTTCTAGGGTTATTTTTCTGCCGAGTGTACTTACCTTTGTGATAGTATGTTCCGCTTTCGTGGATTATACTGTGAGAGCTTGATATTCACTTCCCATCTTTTCTTCTCGAGCTAAAATTTGAGCTTCTTCTTGTGAGCATTCTTCCCACAGTTTGCTAAACTTGACTAGCTTCTTTCTGGCACATATCCCTTGAATGAAAAAGTCCCATGCCCTAGGGAGACCATTCAAGGTGGTCATCACAATTTCTACATTCTCTACCTCTTCATCTATTGCTTCAAGTTGTTCCTTGATCTGAGAGACCCTTGTAAAGTAAGACTGTATAGTCTCCGCATTCTGGATATTTACATTCTTCAATTGATTTCTCAGAGTCATATTTCAATTTATGTTCTTCCCTTCAAATAGCTTTAGGTGTCTTTAGGGAGGACACCTGTGGTATGAGGTGATCCTTGATTAAATCAGCAATAATCCTCTTAGCCATGAAGAACTTCCTTTTGTGCAAGCCCTTAGGCTCATCTGCCTCTAGAATTGGAACCTCTTCACTAATGTAAGAGTCCAATTCATTTTCTTTCAGGACCAGGGAGATCTTATACTTCCAGGCTCGAAAGTTATCAGCTCCCTCAAGCTTTTCATCAAGTTTGGTGTGATGATACATCTTAATTAAGAACCTCAAATGGAAATACAAAAGATTTAGATCTTACCAATTTGAGAAGCTGAAAACTAGATCTAGAGCTGATCTTCTGCAGTGCTTGTTTTCTGGTTCCAAGGAAAATTAGGGTTTGACTTTCCCAGAGTTCTGCTCAACCAAAAAACCTTGAATTTTGTCTCTAAACTTTGATTTTGAGGAGGAGAACAATCCTAGACTAGGCTCACTCAAAAATTCCTCTTTAGTGAAAACCCCTAATTTCCCGATATAGTGGTAGGTCAAAAACTGAAAGTGCTCAGAATCAGGTTCTGGTTTGATAGAAAAATGTGCCCTGCAGAGGAGATTCATCCTAGCCTCCTTTTGCTGATGGATTGTGGAGAGAGATCAAAAAGTAAGAATCCCTAGCTTCCGCAGATACACAATGTCTTCTTCTCAAGTTAGCTCTGATACCATGTTAGATTTTTATCATTTAAGCTATATGATCTTAGGATCTTATCTGAGAGAATAACAAGCACAACAATCGATCACAATAGGCAATGAGCACAAATATTTTCATCGAGGAAACCATAAAGGAGAAAACCCCACAACTTCCTAAGAGATAGAATGAGCACCAAAAGTAAAACCCAAAGATACAAATATGATCTCCCGATAGCAGTTGTCTCTCTCTCTATTGTCCCAACTTCTTCTTTTTCTTAGTTATGCACTACAACTGAGTGTGAGTGACTATGATAAATAGAGAGGCTCACTCTCTATTTATATTCTTTCGTTCACATAATATTTGACTCTGTTATGTAGGATTAAGTAATCCTAACTCAGTTATGTAGGCTCGAGTAATCACAACTAGGGTACTAATGACCCAACTTAAAATGAAGGGGACTTCCTCATGACTTTTAGTAATTCTCCCGATAGGAACATCGAGGTACAAATAAATACAAGTGATTCTCCCGATAGGAGCATCGGGGACCAATGAAATACAATATATACAAGTGAATGCATTCTGAAATTACAAATACATCAACACGAGGAGCGAAGAAAAGCAGCATATGAGGCTGCTAAACAGATAAGTCAAGGATAAACAATATGCGCTAAGTCAGTATAAGCCATTTCCACGATATGGGAAGTGCTTCTAGAATATGCGACTGTAGAAAATATAAGGGAAAACCTGAGGAGAAAATCGTTGCGGAAAAGGAAGAGATGAAGAAGCTACTGTTTCAACGGAATGCTACCAAGATAACTGAGATAAAACAACTATAGCAGGAAGTCCAGGCTCTTCGTGACCAAGAGTGGACTAGGGAGGAGGAAGTGGAAGGACACCAGTTGAAAGCAGCATAGCTCATAGGCCTTATTCAGACACTGCAGCAGAAACTTCAAACCATTGCGTAGTCAGTAGAGGCAGGTCCGTCGGAACATACCAGTTTCAACCGAGTGGAGAAGTTGGTTGTATAGGTAGAAGATGTAACTAAGGAAGTTGCTAGGATGCAACAGATGGTGAAGGAATTTTAGGACAAGGTTATTCCTCCCATGCAAACTGAGCCTACGCCTGAAACATAAGTGCTTGAGAGAAACTACAGTTTTGCGGCAAGAAATTTTGAGAAGACTTCCCTTTTTGATTAGTGGCTCAGGACGAGCCACATGTGAGTGTTGGGGGCCAATTGGGCCAGGAAAAGTACACAAGGAAGAAGCTAGCATGCAAGCAAAGAAGGAAATGTGTGCGTGTGACGAGGAGGAAAGTAGGTTGCAAAGGAAGCAAAGGGTTTGGCATAGAAGGATAGAACATGCACGCGACGGAGGAAAGGTGAGCTTACAAGCATGCAAATAGGTAACGATTAGAAAGCGACAGATCAGGAAGAGAATGGCTGCTAAAGTCGACGTAAGCCAATGGACAATGCACGTATGAAGGAATATATGTAAGTCGGGCTGATAGTGCCTTGTGTCAGTCCATGACAGCTTGTAACCATTTTGGATGACTAATCATGGCTTGTAACTGATGAGTAGTATGTAGTCGACCCTGCGTGGTCCTGTAGAAGTTATAAATAGAAAGAACCCATTATGTATAAGGGTTGGTTGTTTGGGGTTCATTGATTATTCATTGGATGGTGGTTCATCGTTTTGTTGGTTTGTCCAATAATTCATTCACTTTTGTTAAGGAAGTCAGGGTTAGTAGAAGGAAATACGCAGAGAGGAGTCTGGTAGAAGTACAAGGATGTTGAGCTGCGGATCTGGTAGCTGTGTGCACATACTGCTAGTAGTAGAAGTAATCTGCAGTTGAGTGCGCAGATAGTAAGTAGAAGAGTCTATCCAAGTTGTGTGAATATTTGTAGGAGTAGATAGAAGAATCAACTAGAGAGCATAAGAGAAAGAAGATTGAGTCAGAAAGACATATCATAAAAATAGTATGCGGATTGCAGATTGCAAGGTGCTATACACAATTTATCATGCCAGATGAAGAGCACCTTGGTGGTTTTTCCCAAATGGGTTTCCATGTTATTTCATGTGTTGAATCAGTGCTTGATGTTGAATGTTTATGTGAATTTCAAATATTTTCTTATTGTATATTGATGAGTTACTATTTAATGTATGGTTCCATCTTATTAATCAGTGAATGAATGAATGTTAAAGCATTGTTGGAATGTTATGTATGAGTTCATGGTTAATTTCCTAAGTTAAAACATAAGTCGCACATTGTTTTTCAAGTGCAAGGAATCGGCTGCATCACACAAGTTGCGTCAGTGGTTGAGGGTTACAGATAGGGTCATGTCATGCACGCACTGGCATACAGTTGTGCCCAGTCACGTAGTAATATACTCCATTGTCCTGTTTCCTTTGTCGAGCGCCTTGTTCATGTGCCAAGGGACTTTAATCCCTCTCCAACTACGAAAACATGGTTCTAGAAGTTACCCATTAGATATATTGGGTTAGACTGTGCCTGCCTCATGGGCATTGTCGACTGAGCTTGCTCTGTAGGGTCAATGTCTTGTGGTGTCTTGTTTGTATTGTGTTGTTATTGAATCGTAGGTGGAGACAAGAAGTAGATAGAGGCCAACACGATGCAATCACTTGAGAAGCTAACATATAGGCTGCATGTATTTCCAGTAGGGAAAGGCCCATATAAATGTATTCTTTATTATGAAACCATTGGATTTCTCCCAAGTTAAGCGAATAAGAAGCTTGGGAATCTCTAGGGTTAGGGAAGATGAAAGGTCACAGCATGATGAATAGATATAGTAATAAATAAGGGTCCACAACAGCATAGAAAGGACTTTTGGCTAGTGAAAAGAGTGTTGGACTATTTTGTAAAAGAGTTAACTCTTTTCTAATAAGAAGGATCAATTTGCTGGAACAAAGGCCTGCACATAGATTTACTTGGAATGTGTAGAATGCATCCTATAGAACTATTTCTTCTTGCTTTTGTAAATCATACTGTGAAATTGTTCTAACTTTCTGGAACTAATTCTTTGGTTATGAATGGTTTATTGTCTGTATAAATGTCTATGTAATGAAAGGGCAATAAATGGTTTAATTATATCAGAGATATCTTTGGTATTCTTTCTGCTATGAATGTGATATTGTGTTGGAACAACTATCTGTTAGACTTATATGAACATTTTCAGTATATTACTCTGAACTCTAAATTTTCTCCCTGCAGGGATAGAATATATTAGTTTTAGATTTAGATTTAAAGAAGTGATTGAGGTTCTTGTTCATCAATCACCTGCATTTAGCTTAGGTATTTGCATTTCATTCATTTAAACAAAAAATTACATCAATAATTTATCGGTCAGCAATCGATAAAATATCTAAACAACTTAATTTATGATAGTCGGACCGTAAATCGAACGGATTCCCCACACCAAATAGTGGACGATCTAATTGGGATTGTTTACTAGGGAGAATCCCTACTGTCGGTACCTGACATTTTTCCAGGCATCAACAAATTTTGGTGCTAGAAGGGGTGCTTGAGCCAGTGCATGGCTCGGAGAGGAAGTCCATTCTTCAGAGAAGATTACATAGGAACAACATCTGAAAAGACTTTCCCTATATATTTTATTCCTGAATTAAAAGAATAGAACAGATAGGTTCTGGGGAAGAAGAATCAGAATGTTTGTACATTGTCCCATTTGAGGAAGTAGATCAATTTAGGAGACATACAAGATCCTACGTTACGAAACTTGGGGGGTTAAAAGTTATTCCTGCGTTACCTAGAAGACAAGCTTCCAGGAAAATAACCTCATACACTAAGGATTCAATT
This sequence comes from Pseudotsuga menziesii, assembly GCA_001517045.1. Classification (NCBI taxonomy): domain Eukaryota; kingdom Viridiplantae; phylum Streptophyta; class Pinopsida; order Pinales; family Pinaceae; genus Pseudotsuga; species Pseudotsuga menziesii. Next base: position 232,902 of record LPNX010759334.1, on the reverse strand, counting down.
CTTGTGGAAATTTTGGAAGAACTGGTAGATCTATCCATCCACGAAATTGTTCAGCCTCTTGATCAATTGGGTCCATAATTCCCTGCAACTTCAATCTTCAATCAATCTCCACCATAGTCTTCTTCGTGAATTATGGCTGAAAATGTTAACCAACCCGCATGGAGAGAAAGAACGCCACTCAACCTGGATGTCCATGACTGAAACTGATTATTTGGCCCACTTTTATTACAAAATCAATTTTTCCAATTGAAATATTAAAAAATAGCCTAGTTTTTGGAAAAATTAAATTTTAATTAAAAACACTAAAAATTTTAAAAAATGAGAAAACCTAGGGGGACTTAGACATGTTCATATGACTCGACCATGATGTCTAGCGTGTTTATACATTGACACATAGACTCTAATAACCTCAATAGGCCTAAAGGCCAAGACGACCACCCAAACTTTAGAGGTATGGAGTGAAAAACTAAGAAATTATCAGCCGTTTATTCAACAACCAATAATAACCAAGGGAAAAAACACCCTGGGCTGATCGGATTGACAAATAAAGTCTAAGAGACCGAGTCTTTTACAGACACTATCATGCTAGAACATTTATTACAACTCCCCCATGGGGTATGAACATGTGATATAGTACAACAAGCACTTCCCAGAAGTACTCCCAAAGTTCTTCTGAAGTCCAAACAAGTTATCCTTGTCCGGTTCACCAATATCACTTGTTAAAAAACCAATAAGTACAACTTAGGTGGTAACATTCTGGCTCCATCTAGGGACACATTCTCTTACTGATATTTTTTCCAAAGGAGAGGATGTGAGAACTCCGGAATCTCTAGGTCCTGCATAGCAATTAGAGTTTTGGCAGTAACATGTATATAAAAAACTAACTATAAAAGCAAAATAATGTACATAATTAGTCTATGATGTGCAAAAGGGAATATTTTACAAAACTAATATACAAAGGAAAATTTTCAAACATGGTACAAAATAACTATAATACAACAATATCTATGATACAACAACATGATATATAAAATTTAGAAATACATGAAGGGCAAGGTTTAGAAATTGGCCCTAAAACCACCAATGCCAATAAAGGCATCAAACTGTCTCGGCGAAAAACAAATTAAGGAGGAAACCATTCACTGGCAAGCTCAACCTTTCTCCTTCTAGGTCATTTAGATAGAAGGAATTCGTTTCTGCTATTTCATCGATGATGTACGGTCCCAACCATAAGCTGTCGAGCTTTCCATGTTTCCCAGGTTTCTCTCATCATTTGTCCCAACGCAAAACTGTGTCACCTACTTGGAAGGATCATGGCCTGGTAGACTTGTCAAAGGTTCTCTTGACCTTGTCTGAGTTTCTGATACTTTGGTCAAGGGAATTTCTTCGACTTTCATCTAACTCGATCAAATGGTTTATTCTATTCTGAATGGCCTCCTGATCTGAGCTGAAGGTCTAGAGAAGCTGATAAACTGGAAGCTTTAAATGGACTGGTAAGGTGATTTTGTCGGGCCATAATGTTAATTTGATCTTGCTATCCCAAGCCTTCTTATTGTCACCCACAATTTTCTTGATTATGGTCATTAAGTTCTTGTTACTTGATTCATCTAGACCGTTTCCTTGGGGGTAGTAATTGGATTAGTGGGATAGGACAATGTCATACTTGAAACAGAAAGATGATATCTCAGAGGAAAAAAAGCATGGGCCATTATCCGTGACGATTCTGGATAGCACACCGAATCTTGTGATAATCTTATCTTCCAAGAAATCCATGACTATAGCATCTGTTTCCTTCTTCGTGGGTATCGCCTCTACCCACTTGGTAAAATAATCAGTGGTGGTAAGAATCCAAGAATAACCATTGCTCAAGTTACCTTTGAACTTACCGATGAAATCAAGCCCCCACTGTTGGAAAGGGGATTGGACTACTATTGGATTCAAAGGCAAGGCTTTCATTTGTTTCTTTCCGATGAATAACTGACACTGGGGGCAAACTCTGACAGCCTCGTGCACATCTGAAAATATGTTTGAATAGCAACCTGCTCTAAGGATTTTATGGGTGATTTTTCTTTCTGCAAAATGTCCACCACAAAATCCTGAATGGAACTCAACCATGAGTTTTTTGGACTTAAGTTCATCGACACATCTAAGTATCAAACCATCGGGGTTTCTCGAACCCAAACCATCTTTTGTCAAATAATACTTAGTTGCTTTTAAGCTTAATTCCCTTCTTTTATGGCCAAGTAAGTGATCGGGGAAAGTAAGGTTGTGGAGGAAGAATATGATGTCGGTGTACCAAGGGTGTTGCTCTAATCTTTGAAGCTCATCTGATACACTTTGTTCTAAATCACTTTTCTGGAAGATTATTCCTAAGGCCTTTTCATTTCCTTGGGCCAACATCTTTGCAATACCTTGTCCTTTAATTAACTTAGTAGGTTTTATCTCCAAAACATATTCTAGAATCTTTGAAACCCACTTACCCCTGATTCCTAAACAGTCCTGTTGAGACATGATATCCTTGACAGATGCATGGGGTACATACCCAATGATTTTGGAGTAACCTACATAAGTTCTGAAATGTTTAAGGGACTTGACAAGAGCATAGGCCTATTTTTCCATGGTGGTATACTTCCACTCTGAATTCTGCAAGGCTCTACTCATAAAGGCTATAGGTTGCTCTTGTCCCTCCTTATTCTTTTGAAGCAAAACACCGGCAATGGTGTCTTCTGAGGCAAAGGAAAATATCTAGAATTCCTTGGAATAATCTGGACTGATCAAGACTGGGGACATGGATATGGCATCCTTGATAGACTTGAATGCAACTTTCCCTTCATCTGTCCACTCAAACTTAGCATCTTTCTTTAATAACTTTTGTAGAGGTTTCATTAATTCTGCTAAATTTGGGATGAACCTTCTTATGAAATTGATCTGACCATTAAAAGACTGGAGAGCTTTTAGATTCTGAGGCAAGGGGACTTTCTTAATGGCTTCAACTCTCTTAGGATCAACCTTGACACCATCCTTAGAAATGATGTGCCCCAACAAATTGCCTTCATCAACTCCAAATATTGACTTGACGGGGTTCAAGAAAATACCATATTTCTGACATCTTATAAAAACCTGCCTAAGATGACTTATGTGGTCAGATCTTTCCTTTGAAAAAATAGTTGAGTCATATTGATATATTTCAATTATTTTGCCTATAAGTTCTTTGAAGGAAAAATCCATGGCTCTTTGGAAGGTGGCACCTGCATTCAGTAAGCCAAAAGGCATTCTTAAAAAATTATAGGTACCCCAAGGTGTGGTGAATGTAGTCTTGTGTTGATCCTCCTTATTTACCAACACCTGGTTATAACCGGGAAAGCCATCCAACATGGACATCATTCATGATCCTGTTACTCTTTGCAGCAGTGTTTCCATGTCAGGTAATGGGTAATTATCTTTGAGCCATGATGTATTCAGATTTCTAAAATCTATACATATTCTAATTGACCCATTCTTCTTTCTGACCACAACTAAGTTGGAGCACCAAGATGAATGTATTGTAGGTTCTATGATCCCTGCTACTAACATCTTCTGAAGTTCCTTCTGCACAATGGGGGCCAACTTAGGATTTATTCGCCTAAGTTTTTGTCAGAAAGGTTTGACCTCCTTAGCTTCTTCTGTGAGGGGAATAGTGTGTTGAAACACATCCTCCCGATAGGCTTTAATATCATCGTAACTAAAGGCCAACACATCTCTATACTCTTTTATTAAGTCGATCAAATTGTTCCTTTCCTTTTCCGAAGTACCTTTTCCAATTTTTATTTACTTGGGGTCTTTGTCTGTTCCTATGTTTATTTCCATATAATTCCCAATTTTTATTTCTTCTTTTTGTTTTTTATGATGAACTTGTCGATCAAAGAGATTCTAGAAATCTATAAGGTTACTCAAGATGTGATTCCCTACATTATCCTCGCACTCTTGATACTCTTTACCCTCTTTCTGATAACTGATCTTGCAACCTTCAAACTCTTGTAGATTGTGGATGAATCTCAGAAGTTGCTCATCATCCTTAAACACCTGCCAGTGATCTATATTACCTAGAATTGAAGGTCTGAAATTAATTTCCATCTTTCTCTTTCCACTAATCATTTCATCTGATGGCTGGAGGGTGGATGCTGCTACTGCCAATTTATCTACTAACCCATTCATTTCTCTGTGGATCTTTTGAATGTTGAGTGCATCAAACCACTCCATAGTGTCACATGTGGCATTTCTATACTTTCTTAGTCTGTCATTTTTGCATTGATACTGATTTTTAATCTGGAGGACAACTAAATCTGAATCACCCTTTATGTTCAACATATTTATCCCCATATCTTTGGCTGTTTCTAACCCTAGGAGCAATGCCTCATACTTAGCTACATTGTTTGATGCTTCAAACTCTAACCTGAAAGCAAAGTTGTAGACTTTATCTGAAGGAGAGATTTTCATTTTCCCACACCTTTTTCAGCTTTGGAATAAGCCCCGTCGAAGTACATTTGCCAAACTTCATCTATCTTTTCATTTTTAATGTTTTCCTTAATAGGGGCCATGAAATTTGACAAAATAGCATAGTTTCCAAAGTTATCAGTGAAATGAACAAATTCATTTTCGGGCTTCTTAGGGTTTTCTACATGTCGTTTCCTTAGCTTCTCTCTATGGAGAATCACCCTATTGTTTTCTGATGCAGGTATAGTAGCATATGTCTAATCCATTTGAATGTGCCCACCAAGAGTTGCGGCCCATTTTCTGGACAGCAACATACCCCAATTATCTGGAACATCTATCACTACCACATCCATCGACATGTTGATATCAAGATACTTGGCCAAATTAACTTGTAAATTTAAGATTATCCCTACCACTTCAACTTCTGTTGCATCCATAGCACAAACATTGTGGTAGGGTCAGGTGACCCTTAGATTTAGCTGTTCCATTACTTTTCTTGTCATGACATTTGATGAAGGACCTGAATCTAGCATGCAGTTATGAAGGAGGAGGTTGTCAACTAAGAGGGAGACATAAAAAGGCGAGTGGTCTTCTCTTCTCGGATCAACACTGTTGAGGACTATAGGCATATCTATAGGTTCAATATGTTGAGCTTCAAATATAGCATTATTATTAGGAAGAGGATCCTCTTTGGCAATATTATGAGCTTTACTTGACTATCCTCTAAGGCTTTCAACAAATTTTGCTTTTGACCAGGAATTTTAAGGACATCAGTTGCATAAACATGAATCTTAGCACTACTTATCCATTCTCCCATATCAACATTTGATTCAGTGATAACAAGAGGATCTGGGAGGGGAGGAGCAGTTACCTTTGGCTTGTATTGTTTAGACGGTGATGGATTCTCCTTTATTTGATACACTGCTGTAACACCCCGGTTTTGACCCCGTTTGCATGATGTATATAATGTAATTAATCATGGTGAGGAGCTAAAGGCAAAAGCCCCACCATCGATTTGGTTGTGTATGTTTCGGCAATGGGGATAGTTGCCGATGGTATATCGTGCTAGCCGACACACTATAATGTGGCATCATGTAAATACACAAATCAAATAAAATAAACCACAACCAGCTACAGTAGTGCAACGTTGAATGAAAAGGGCATGATTCCAAAGGATAAGGGGTGGGGAATGTCAAACCTTGGTCTATGGGGGAAAAACCCATGTGTTTCCACCTTGTTGTTTGCCACCTTCCCTTGTCTCATACAACCCCTTCAATGTCTTGTTTTGGGTAGTTGAGGTAGTTATTGTTGAGTGATGGTGGGTGTGGCAGGACTGTCCATCCTTGCCCACGTGCCCCCTCCATCAGCAGCCTCTCCTCTTCACTCGCGTGGGGGGGCAGAAGAAACACTCTCCACTCCCCCACGATGGGGGATTCTCCATTCTCCCATTCGGTCTGTTCATCCTCTCCACGACGCACTCTTTCCTGGTCTGTTCACTCTCACGCTGTTCGTCGACCTGTTGTGGTGTTCTTTCCATTCGCACAGAGACGAGCGAGTTGTGCTCTCTCCTCTTCTCACGCACCAGTCACGGGTCTTTTTGGTTGTGCATGCAGCGAGTAGGTAGAACGGCCTCAAGGGCCCGATTTCTGCTAGTATGTGAATGACCATGGTTTTAATCCACGATTTCTGCTTGCTGTCGGTTTCACCCGCGTAATTGGGTCGTTGTTGGTAATGTATGCTAATACGTTTTTGGGGCTGTTATTTTTCCCTATGTCGTGAGTTGTGTTTGTTGTTGTGCCTTGGGGATTGTGTGTGTGCTGTGGGCTCTCAGATGTGGGACGGCTATTGATTTCCACAACTGTTGGCTAAGTTTTTCCCTGTTTGGGACTGTGGATTGCTGCTATCATTCATTGTGTGTTGTGGCTGCGGAAGTACCCTGGTTTTGGGTTGTAGCTGAGTTGTTTTGGCCATGTTAGGGCCAAGAACAACTCTGAGTTTCCTTATGGGCTTGAGTTGTGTTTCATCTTTTGTTTGGGACTGTCCCCGGTTGTTTTTGCCCTCTTCACAGAGCTGTGAGAGGATTGTTTTGTTACGGGTATGCAGTGGTTGGTCCTTGGACTGTGCTGGCTTGGCCGATCTGTTGATGGCCTGATAAACCCAGCTGTGTTGTCTTGCTGATTTGTGTCCCTTGGCTATGTGTAAGACTGCATTGACCCTTATTCCTGGAAGAATCATGCCCAGCTCGAGGGTGGCAGTGTTGCTGAAAGATTGATGAGCACGCTGGCCTATGGTTGGGTGGAACATTGCAGCGACGTAGCTGGTTGTGGGATGAGTTCTCCATTAAAAGATAAGTTCTATTGTTATCCCATCTCTGCAAATATATTGATGTCAAATGAATAATGATGAACATGTTAAATGCTGGAATGTGTGTGTGCTTCTGCTAATTATTGAGTAACTCTGTATGTTGATGAATTATGCATCTTAGCATTCCTGTTATGCATCATGTTAAGCTTTTAATTTCAGCATTGATGTTGTCCATGTTCATGGGGTTGTTTGCCCGATTGTTATTGTGGTGTTCGTCGTGTCCTCTTCGTCGGTCGGAGGGATGGGGAAGTGACAACTGCACCCTTGAATCTAGCCTCCTTCATTTCCTTGATTGTTTCTGGAGAAGGCATTACACCATAAAAGTTGGAAAGGAGATCCTTCCCGTAACTCTAGTTTGTGGCCTGCTGCCAATGTTGGTTTGATAAAGGGTAGGTTCGGCCTACCATGTACACATGATCAAACTCACCTAATGTTGTTTCCTAATTACTGACCTCGACCATTCCATGTTCTATAACCTGGTTTGCTATATAGCAAGTGCTTTCTTAGTGGAATTGATCACAAGGTCTACACCATGGAATGACTTCTTCTACCAAGTTAGTTGAGTCTAACTGGTTTGGAATCCTAGGTTCTTGCTGAGGAGATTTCTTCTGATACACTTGATTCTATTTAGGCTAAAAGTTCCTAGGTCCATTATTTCTTTCCATGGTGATTATTCTATTCTGAATAAGATTCAGTTGTGCAGAATGATTTTCCATGATTTGGTTTTGACTAGTAACCAATTCTTTCATCATGTTAGTTACTTTTTCCATGGGGTCTTTATAGGTTTCCTTTTCCTCTAATTCAACGGCCTTTCCATTATCTTTGTTGTATGAAGTGTTTCCCCTAGTGTAACTTGGAATGTTGGATTTTCCTGAAGACTGCATATTCTTTTCTATTTTCTCAGCCAATTCCTGAGCAGTTTTTAGATCGGCCGACTCTTTGTCCCTTAACTGGTACCTCAAATCACCAGTGAAATATTCGATGTAAGATATGACGATGGAGGCATCCCTTGGCTTGATTTCTCTAGGGAGGTCTGCAACCACACGCCTAAACTTAGTATTAAATTCATCAATGGTTTCATTCTCCATCTTCTTTATGTTATGAAGGCAGCAAGCAAATGTCTTGGTTCTTTCTTTTCCCCCCATTTCTTCTTAAAACCCTCTAGGAATTCATTAAGAGTTTTATATGAATCATCACCAAGGTCATTAAGAGTTTTATATGAATCATCACCAAGGTCAGAGTACCGTTCCACAGCATCATCCTCTAAGGATAAAGCAAAGAGATTCATTTTGACATCTTCATGGTTATGGGCAGCATCATTGCAATAACTGACCAGGTGCTTTTCAAACTTTTGGATGTGAGACTTGGCAGTGATGGCATTATTTCCCTGGAATATGGGGAGCTTCTTGATAGAATCATTCGGAATGTCATGAGGATTACCTGCTATCTAAGAAAAGTCAAGGGGTTTGTAAAATTCTGTCATTTATTGAGATTGGAAGGTATGACTCTCTACAAATATGTGATGGATATCTGAGAGGGATTGGTCTCCTAAATTTTCAAGGTTTCTACGAGAAGTCTGCCTATTCAATCTTTCCCTAATAAACCTTCTGGGATCATGGAGAGGATTGAATAATTGTCAGTGGTTTCTACAGGTAGAAATTCTTGAAGGGGTGTTAGACAATGGAGTCACCAGATGGATCAAGTTTTAATTTTTATGTTTTTTAAAGACTAGATCAATCAAAAGTTTTTATCTTTTTAGTTGTTTAGTAAAAAGTTAAGCTAAGTCATACCTGGGAATAAAAATATTTGTCCCCGGCAACGGTGCCAAAAAGTGTTGCCGCCTTTCACACACCTGGGTCACGTGGCAGAAATATTTAAGCCACTCGGTGTGTCCTTGGGGGAAAGTCTCGAGTCAAGGCTATCACCTTCTTCTTGACTCCTCTGTTTAGTCTCAACTCCTAACGAAGCCAAGGGGGGTAGACCCTATTAAGTTACTAAGGCAAAATTATTTAGTATGGTGATGTTAGATTGAATGAGTTACTTAGGAGTTTGAATTTAACCATAAACAACCATAGATGACAAGATACAAAAAGAGCGCATGAAAACACAATGCTGAGACACAATATATATATATATATATATATATAGCAAGAAAATAACCAGTTCCTTAAAATGGAGTCAAAAGATAATCAATGTACTTACATGTGCTTGGAGTGAATGTTTTACGTTGCCTCTTGGTACGTTTTAAGTTAACGTGAAATATGAGTTGATTAAAATTAGGCGAAAGGGGGGGGGGGGACTCCAGATATACCCTAGAGTACTTGGAGTATGTCCAAAACTAAACCGTCACAGCTACCCATGAGGAATATGTGGTATGAATGGAGTCTCTGAGGCTATTGTTCATAATGCACCCGCAGGTGTAATAGAGATCGGTGTCCCGAGGTCACTTTTCAGGAGTTCCCGCTTCCTTTGGGTATTTTGCCACCGTAACGGTTTGATCTAAGTGTTGGATTTTCACTTGATGGTTTGTCAATTTGGCAGAGTGAATCCTAATTATTCTAGTCACTCAAATTCTTTTGATATAGCTTGACTGATTAGACGAACCACAGCCAAGTGCAGAGCATACACACTGGAGTCTTGTCATTTTAGTAAATTTTGAGATGGGTGTTCTTGTTAAAAAAGAAAACCCTCCAGGAACCTCTTTCGATCCAAGTGGATCTCAATTGGGGAATCAAGGAGGGGTTAATTTTATTAAAACTAAAGAAACAGTTGATGAAAAAGAAAACCAAGATACACAATGCCAGTTCTCTAATTAGTCCTACCGCGCATCTCTTTCCCCTTTCGGGTCAATCGAGAAGTCATGGGGTAAGTATTAAGATTACTTTGAAATATCAGATATGGAATATGGAAATGATAATAAATCAAAGTATACTACCCTGCAGATTAGAACTATGCTATATTGAAAAGAGATGAACAAAAAGTAAAAAATTGACACAGACACAAATCCCCCCAGGGGGGATGATGAATAGGCTCGAAAGAGCCTATTCGAAATGACCTTTTCTTTTTATTAGCAGTGATTTACAATATCAGAAAATTGAAATTGATGCACTTTGGTCCTTGTTATCTGGGATCCAAAGGCTTACAACAAGCTTGTAACAAGCTAGAATTCAAACACAGCGGTGGGGGAAGCTTCCGGGAAGCTTCGGTTCATCCAAGAGTCAGAAATTGGGCAGAGTCTCCTTCTATTTTTTGTTAGACCTGCTAAAAAACAGCGAGCAATTAAAATCAAATGTTCCCAAACACACTTTAAAATTGTTTTGGGTCACCACACTAGTTACCGAAAAAAAACTAAGTAAAAATTTGTTAAGTTGGGGTAATCTAGTTTTGCAAAAAAAGGAACCAAGGAAAGCAAGCTTTTCTTAGGATCTTGGCTTGCTATTTGGGCAGCCAATGAGATGTGAAATTTTATTGCAGAATATGAAACTTTAAAGTACAACAAAGGAAACTACCTTAAAAGCAAGCTATAAAGTTTCTTTAAAATGCTTGCAAAAAAGAGGATAATTTCAGCTAGATCTCTTAAAATATGACTTTATATGCAAAACGAAACTGAGATATAAACTTAAGAAAGGATCTTACTAAATAGATCTATATGTAATTTTCTTTGTGAGACTGATCTAAGCAATAAGATTCTTTAAAAGTAACCAATTTGAAGAGAAATTAAGATTTTGAAGGAGGAAGAGAGAGAAAGAGTGTTGGAAGCTTGGGAATGTTGGGATTTGGAGTCTGCTTTGGTGGAACACCGAGGAACTATGTCATTCAGAAGATCTTGAAGATGAGGAAGATGCAAACCAGCTCAACCTATTCTACAAGAGATATCACCTGCAACTTAGAAATCCTTGCACAAATAGATGGTTAAAACATAGGTGCTGCTGGAAGAGATAATTGGAAAGCATGCAATTAAACTTAAAATACATACAACTCCAATAGATATGAAACAAGCAGCAGTAAGAGCATAAATCAAACTAAAATAAACTCTTACCCTAACAGGAGGGGTCTCTCTCCTTCAAGGCCAACAATTAACTAGCAAAAGCAATGATAAATAACACAGATTATACCTCATAAGCATTTGACAATCACCATCCACACATGAAGAGCATTACACTATAGATCTTACCTCCAAAGCTTCTTTATTCCAGAATAATAAACAATACAATACAAGAGCAACAACAGCTCAATCCCAATTCTAACTAGCTTGGAAGAGGCTGCTTGTGCCTTGATTTATACAAAAACCAGGAGATCCATCCCAGGGGGGGCGCATATCCCAAGGAGACAGATCAAATCAGCTAATGGAGAGTGAATCAATGTAGATCTGAAGTTGAACTGAGCCTACTTGTCAATCAAGGGCTTGATTGATCTGACACATACACCCATAAATCGACACATCAGTCCACAGAGCTCCCAAGAGAGCCCACACGTGTGGAGGAGAGAGAAAGGGTGCAATTCCCCCTCAAGGCTGCTGAAGATCAACTCTGGATCAGATTTGATCACCTCCTTCAGTCAAGGATTTGTCAGATCCAGTCAATCTTGTTCAGATCTGACTGATTTCAATCAAATCGGCTGAGAATCCACTGATCTATGATTTTGGATTTGCTCCATTATTCACCAATTTATTAATTAAAATAATCAATAAATGATTTTTTGGGGCTTTCTGACCTGAGTGATGAAAAATCACTCAAAACTAGGAAATAGTGGGTCCATGGGTTTACATGGTGCTCTTAGCTTGAAAATGAGCACCTACATGACTGAAATTTATTATTTGGCCCACTTTTATTACAAAATCAATTTTTCCAATTAAAATATTAAAAAATAGCCTAAGTTTTGGAAAAATTAAATTTTAATAAAAAACACTGAAATTTTTTTTAAAATTTAAAAATGAAAAAACCTAGGGGGACTTAGACATGTTCATATGACTCGACCATGATGTCTAGCATGTTTATACATTGACACATAGACTCTAATAACCTCAATAAGCCTAAATTCCAAGCTGACCACCCCAACTTTGGAGGTATGGAGTGAAAAACTAAGAAATTATCAGTCGTTTATTCAACAACCAATAATAACCAAGGGAAAAAACACCTTGGGCTGATCGGATTGACAAATAAATTCTAAGAGACCGAGTCTTTTACAGACACTATCATGCTAGAACATTTATTACAACTCCCCCATGGGGTATGAACATGTGCTATAGTACAACAAGCACTTCCCATAGGTACTCCCAAAGGTCTTCTGAAGTCCGAACAAGTTATCCTTGTCCAGTTCACCAGGTTCACTTGATAAAAAACCACTAAGTGCAACTTAGGTGGTAACAGAAGGATTACTTCTTTCTTGGCCAGCAGGGTATGTTTAGGTAGCATCACAATGCACTGCTCGCTTTCTAGGTAGTTAGCTCCTGGCAGTGAATGTTTAGGTAACGTCCCTCAACAAAACCTATTATATTGTGATAATGAATATAGGGTGCAGTAAGTTAGTAGAGATTAGTATGAGATAAAGCTAGTTATAGTAGGATTTAAGTCTAAGGAGTATTTTGAGTTCATAAGGAGTCTAAGTTCAGTATCTTGTTCCTACTTTCATATAACAAATTTATATCTAAATGTTCCTACTTACTTGTTGTCTCTTTATTCCTACTGCTTTAAAAATAGAATGAAGATCTTGCTGTTGTGTTGATAGATAATAAATGTATGTTTCAAGAGAATTCATTTATTGGTTCAGTGATTGTCCTATAGTTATAATTATATACTATTTCCTAAGCATATTTACTAGGTAGACTAAGCAAGGGATGATAAGTGATCTATTCCTAGAGCTTGTCATGTAGTGAGTTATAAGTTATAGTCTCTCTTTGTTAGAGATTCTAAAGGTTTTAGTTTTAGGTCGTTGTTCCTCAGGATTACTAAGTTACTTGAAGGAGTTAAGCTTAGTCTTACATTGTTCCTAATCTTAATTTAAGACTTAACTAAAAAACTAAACATAATATATGTATTAATCTATATTACTTTACAATATGTCTTAATATTAATCGCTTTACATAAATAGTTATATGCATCAATAGTTATAACCCGGTAAAAATATTATTATTATTAACATATCTACATCCTCTCTATAAGCTGTATATTATAAGCTATGTACTATAGAGCCTTGCTATGTATAGAGCCTTTATATATCCTCTAGAGCCTTGCTATGTACTATGGAGCCTTTATATATCCTCTAGAGACTTGAGATCTAGTTGAGTATACTATCTATATTGATTGAATAGATAATAATAGATACCCCTTTATTACTGACTAACTTATTTAATATAATATTATACTTTCTCCTTCAATAGAATCTTACTACTTCCTAATAGCTACTAATCTTTCGACTTTATAATAGCTAATATATATAAGACTAAAGAATAGAAAGGATGAATATAACTATAATATTAAGGATCAATATGAATTCCTTTAGACTATAAGCTTAGCAAAGATATAATTAATATTTAATTGCTAACCAATAGGACTTCTAAAGATAACCAATAGGGCTGAGAAGTTGTTGATTATCTTGTTAACTTAATAGAACTCTTTTCCTCTATATAGTTAAATATTTTTGAGCAATTGTATGTGCCCACCCTATGGCCCCTGGTTTTTCTTAAAAAAGCCCTCCCTACCCCCTCATATAACAGTTGTTACTCTCTTGTTGGTCGCTTCACTTAGCGTACCTCGATCTCCTGATGAAAGTATACAGTTGTTGTTGTAAGGTCGTGCATGCAAGAAATATTGTTGAAGTAAAATAACGTAATAAATAAAAAGGGGTAATGTAAGATAGGTTCCATAAGGTGCCTAGGCTGAGTGAACAGGAGAATAAGTCTCATTCCTTAGTTCTAATTAGGTGTAGTTCTGATAATGACTGTGTTGTATAGTGTGGACCCATTGATAAGTAGCCTTTCAATCTCAACTTGCGGGGTGCTGCCTTTACCTGGGACTGACTCTGCTCCTAGAAAATATGCTCTCTATGAAGAAGGCCTATTTCAACAGAGAACAACCAATGCTATGGCAGGTCTAAACTCGATCTATACATTTAACTTGTCCTAGGACGACTAAAAAGAGACCACCTTACTTAACAGTCCAGTTCAGAGGGCCCACTCTGAAGGCTATAGCCCAGTTCAGGTGCTGCTAGTAAATTTTGATTGGTGTTGGTAATATACTCCGCCATATCTATGTTATACTTACCATATCTACGTCCCTGCCCTCTTTATGGTCTTTAGAGCCCCTTCGTCCTTGCCAAATAAAGAAATAGGTTGGGGTATATAGTGCCTCTAGTTATAATTAGCAGTAAGGTTTATATTAAATAATTGCATATATTGCATCTATACATTCTCAGATACAATAATAAAAATATGATACGCATGTATACTTTCCATTTGAATAATTGTCAGATGATGGTATTTTTTATTATACAACCAGCAACTACCAGTTATATATGATACCACCGCATATATAAGTTTCAATATTCCCCCATGTATGGATCCTATGAAATTCCCCAAGTAACCAATTCATTGAACTAATACTAGCTAGGGCGTTACTACATCCAGCATGAGAATCAATGGTTAGTAAGGGCAATATGGGGACTATGAGGTTAGGTCTGGATAGATATGATGGCACCATAAGGTTCCACAACCAACTGAGTAAGTAATAATTAATTAGGATGGATGGTTCCACTCCGAGATACCAATGTAGCAGCAACACATGAGGTTCCTGATCTTCTCACAAAACCTCATCTATTTTTTATGGATCTGATGAGGTATCCCCATTCCTCATCGAGAATATAAAAATGAGATTATTCTTTATGAAGGAATTTCGATTATAAATATGGGAGCGATACTACAACTGTCGATGAGGTGGTTCCACAGTTGATAGGAGACGACATTATAGGGCACCATTGATCCATGTGATCCATGTGACCCAATGGAACCATAGAATCCATGTCCTCCATGTTTGTTTGGTTGGGACATATTGTCCAAAACCTGATCTATCTTATATATGTATGTGTAATGGTATGTATCCCTTATGAACTAAATAAATCATATGATTGTGCCAATAGTAAGAAAATCATTCCAAAAGGATGGAACAACCGATAGTAGGGAAAATTCCATCTATAGGGATCACCATGAGGTTCCACTAATGCCATTCCGGGTGTTTTTAACTGGCATGCAGTATTTGACAGCTTTACAGTTCGTGGGAGATCCCCATTGGAGCATTACCAGTAGCATGATATTCCTGGGGTAATGGGGGTAAAGTAGGGCACCCCATCAGATAAAATCACTATCCATATATGATCACTATAGATATATAGGATACTTTCTCTATGAGGTAGGTCTAATATAGGCATTACATCCACATGAGTTCTGTTCATCAATAGGGTGTGATCTCTTAGCACCAACCCATTCCCAAGGACCTCCATAGTATGATGGCCTAAATATAGGTGGTGATTGTAGTGTGTTTGCTCCTAGAGATTAAATCCACCATTCATAAAGAAACAATATAATCCCCATGTGAGTTGGGCTGTCAGAGTGAGTTGCACTTAACTTAACGGAACCACAATTCTTCCACTAGGTTGGGGTAATGGATAGGTAGTGAACCATATCATGAGAGTGCTCTTAGGATTGTGAGATTTCTCTCAGGTCCTTCCCATTTAACACATTTTTCCATAGTAAAAACCTAATTTCAATTAGTTAGTTGAATAGTTAATGAGTTCTAATTCTTGAAGTTTTGTCTCCCTGTTGTTATATGCCTGCCCATGATGTTGGATTTTGAACTATGTATGAACCTATCACTAAAGGTATGAAATGGGCTTTGGATCTACCTTTGCCTCTGCTCCTCTCCTTTCTTGGCACCTGCCTATGTAACCCCTGCTTCCACCTTGGCCTATATCTCTACCTATGCATATGCTCCTACTACTGATGCATTTTTGCCACGGGGTGAGACCACTGTAGCTACCTTTTAATAATAGTGCAGTTTATCTAGCGGCAGATCCAATTCTAGTTTGAACCATTGTAGAAGAAGATGTAGCATCCAAGACACACTAATTTGTTAGGAACTTGGTGGGGGAAGGATCAAATAGAGCACAAAGGAAAAACACCCTACTATGAAGGGGGCCATGTGGCACTAAAATTGCACTTGGTGTGATCAAAGGCCCACTTAATGTTAACACTCTCTTAAAGGAAGTGCCTAGGGCATGTTGAAGGCAAGAAGGGTTTAAAAAGAAGCCTAATGGAGGGTAAAATTTCCAATTAAACACATTAATTGGTCCACATACTACCGACCTTTGTGGGAATAGAGCCTCTTATAACCAAGGTCGCTACCAGAGCTTCCACGTATTCGAAGGAGTATTTATCCTTTGAATAGGGCTTTCGAGGAAAAGAAACATTTTTAGATGTGTGGTTCACATATATCTTTGGAAAACAATTCACTTTCTAATTTTGGGGGACACATTGTTTGAGTCATTCTATTCATATTTGGAGGTTTTACTTGCCAATGACAAGGTAGTAATTGGTGGTAGGTGAGGGCAAGGGGAGCTCTTTTCATGAAGAGACGCCTTGTGGAATTTTATACATGGTCAAACCCTCAAATGAAGAATAAATGCATACTTTAAGAGGATATCATGTCACAAAAATAAGAAAAGTATAAAAATTTACCTTTGAAAAGTGTTTTATATAATAAAAAGGAAAAAGGGAGTGCTCCACCTTAAGGGGATTCTAGGGCCTTCTAAAGAAATCATATTTGATTTGATAAGTTGTTTTAAGAAAAGATATAAAAGGAGATCTATTATCATCTACTAAGGACATGTCCGAAAGACAGGGATTTACCTCTAATTCCTTAAAAGAATATCTTTTGGTCTAATTGGAAGGAGGGAATTAGTTCAACAACGCTCTGGCCGATAATCCCTTTGAAGGCTATGTCCATGGTTCACTGAAATGTAGCACCTGCATTACTTAATCCGAAAGGCATCCTTTTTCAAGAGTGTGCTTGATAAGAATGTATGGTGTGTCCTCTTCTTACATTGCATATTCATAACCTCATCTTCTCTTTTTAAAGGGTGGAACTGTGATTAAGGAACCTCTGTAACATTAGGGTTCTATTCCATAGCCAGTCGTTTTCTATTGTTTATTCCCCTTTACCAATTTACAACTCATCATCTTAAAATCCAAATAAGGGGCTATCCCATGCACCACAGTCCTAGCTATAAAACAAATAAAATCATTAAAAGCCCAATACAATTGTCCTAGGGTGACAGACTAGGACTTATACATAAGGAAAGTTAGGGTACCCCAATGTGTTATTAAAGTAGCAAACTCTACTGCCTCTAGAAGAAGGCTTTAATTGAAAGGTCCTACTGGCTAGAATAGCAACATATTAACCAGGCTTTTTCCTTCTTATAGTTGTTGTAATCAAATAAGAGGGATGGGGCAAGAAACAATTTGTTGAAAGATGCTATCTTAAAAGGCGATAATGGACCTTTCTGCTGCCCCCACAAGGCCAGAAAAACCCCATTTCCATACCCTTCCCTCTAAAACTCACCTTTAACACAGTGAAGGGTTGCCTTTCCCAGAATGAACCAACTTGTGGACCCCACTTTTTTGTTAAGAGACACTATTTATTCCACCCATAACCTATATATAATAGTAGTGCATGGAACTTATTTTTAATAAATTAACATCGCTCAGCTTCTAGGAGCAGCATTTTGTCCACTATAAGTGCAGCAGTGTTATTAAACAAGTGGCTGTAATGCTGCACGAGACCAACTTAATTTATTTTATAAAATCATTCAGGGAGCTTGGGTTATACTCATTTTTTACCTATTTAAAGCTGAGGTTTATAGGAACACATTGGGAATTTGAGCACCTCCCTTGAATCCATTGCACAGCACTTCCCATATGCCTTGGTCAGCTTTGGATCTAACGACATGATGTTGCTTGAGGCACCTGAGTCAAGCGCACAATTATGCAATAATTTGTTATCGGTGTAAAATGGGTCTACATCAATCTGACTCTCAACCAGAGCAGTTACTAGGTATACCTATCTATTCTATCCTTCTTCTTCATCACAAGCGGCAACACTGTCTTCCTTGGTTCCTTCCTCAACTATAGTTCACTTCTGGCTTTGATATATATGAATGCTCTTTCCCCGTGCTCAGGGATTATCATGAGTTCCAAAGGAGACAATTATTTTGAACTGGCTCGGGAAAATAGTAGCCATCAATTGGGTTTATACTTTGGAAAAGGCGTATCCACTCCACGGGTAGAGTTCTTTCATCAGGACCAAGAATCATAGTAGTTAGGATAGAGGTAACATCACTAGTTTTGTTTGTTGCTGTGGGAACCTTCTTTATTAGTGCAGGGTCAGGGAATAGTCTGGCTTCTATGGGAGGTTCATGCTTGTTATCCTTTATATGCTTGTCCTACAGGTATATTGTTCTTTTGCTTTTTAGCCTCTTTTATCTCCCCTTTTATCTGCAGGTTCTCCAATACTTGGAAACAATGGCATGCCTGATTTGTTCTTAGGGGTAGATTAATAACCATTTATATTACCATTATTCTATGTTTTTTCGGGTGGAGGGAAACTTACAAGGGGATTGGCCTTTTGAGGGGAAGATCCACTCTCTAGAATACTCTTTCTAGCTTCAGGCAAGATACCCTTACTTCTGACATAATTACTTTTAAATTGAGCAACAGCAGCTTCTGTCAGGATTCTAATGTCATCATCTGATGGTCTCTTTCCCTTGGTTACCTTAATCATATTCTCCCTCAGATGGGCAAAGTCATAGGCTGGGAGTTCATAAGCATCAGCCATGTTGACCTCTTATTAAAACTCTCGCCCCTATGGATAGTAAGGCTCATTACAATTTAGCATATAAATGGATCTATTATCGTCATACAATTCATCCTCCCTCTCCAATTTGATCTTCCAGAGCAGCGGCAAGGGCTCCCCAACCATATATAGTCAGGGGAGTGTGAGGCATAGAACATGCATCACATCAGTCAGACTGCTCTGACTCATGCACTTCATTGATATTAGCAGAGAGAGGATCTGGTGTTTACTTAGTCATAGGTTTTTTCGAAGGCCCTCTGTCATCAGGTTTCCTTTCCTCGTGCCTTCTTTCTCTTTGGAATGGCCTCTTCCCCTTTTCCTAATGATAAGGCCTTTGGGGAACAGAGGAAGAAGCATGTGAGGTGGATGATATATTTTTATAGATTGCATGGTTTGATCAAGATATAGAGATGGAATTTTCTTGGTGTTCAGAGATTTCGTAGCAGTGGTTCGAGGACTGCAGATAAGATGAATGAATACATTATTTTCCACATCACCATATTACTAGGGGTTGGTGAACGCTAGTTAAAATGTGATGCACATATAATAATATAACTCACACTAAATTCTTGGAAGGTTATTCAAATTTATAGGAAACAAGAAAGGGGGGGTTAAACGAGAAACACTCTGCCCGCCTTGGGAAAATGTAATATATTTTATGCATAAGTATTTTACTCGTGAAAGCTACTAAAGCTTGTTGTTCTACTACCATTTAAATCTCCTCTTTAACCTTAGCCACCAGAGGTTTATCTCCATACCATACTTCTTGCTTTAATCATTGCAGTTGATGTCACAGAAAGTCAGGAAAGCACAAACGGGAGTGTTGGAATTGAGAGGTTAGAAAGAAAGCCAATAAGAAGTACCATAAATCAGATATGGCATCAAGTTGAATAATAAATGGTATTCTGTATCGTGGAGTGAGGTCTAGGTTGAGGTTAAAGGTTCAATTTCAAGGGTCAAGGAAGGTTGTAATTCCGTTGATTCATAGGGAAATTCCTGTGAATGAGGTTATCTCAGCAAACAGTTCCTAGTGGGAATGAGGGGCTCCCGGGTATTGGCTATCGGGAATATACTGGTAATCGACACCTCCTGAGGATCAACTATTGGATCATCTAGATCAACACCTGGCATTTACTTTTCAGTGGGCTATGCTTGGCTATATGGATAAATGTTGTAAAAGTGTATAGTTTCTTAAAAAGAAGACACTTTAAGCTCCCGATGAGGTAGGTGTGGGGTTTCCTCGGATCCCCTAAAGATGATATTTTATTCTACAAAAATGCCTCTCCTTAGAGATCTTTATTCACTTTTTTTTCTATACGTAATAAGATAGGCTCAGGTGTTCCAAGACACAAGGCTTTCATTTCATTATGGGCCCTTTAAGGAAGGAGAACCAGGTAAAGTATGGATAATATACTATATAAATAAAGTGACCACACCTATACCCTGCAGGTACCTGAATTTACTGGACCTGCTTCTTTCGTATATGTTGTTGGACCTGGAACTAGGACTCCAACTAGTTATGCTATTTTAGCTGGATAAGCTAGATATACTTCTTGCAAGCCAAGTCGAAACCTGACCTTAGTCATCAATTTGTGTTAACCAATAGCTAGTTTGGTGAGGACGAACCTAGCACTTTCAGTCATAAGGAAAGAACAATGACATATATCAAGAGGTGCATATCCATTCCCTGGTGTTCCTTTAGCTGCCTAAAGAGTAAACTAACCATAAAAAGTGTGCTTCTTATCCCTTGGGAACCTATGCCTTATCTCCTACTTGGGTGGGACTATTCTTTGGAAATCATCCTTTGAAATTGCCTTACACTCTTCCTTGGAACCTTCTTACTTTGGTTCTTACTTGGGACTTTACACTCAGACTTATTAATGAACCTTCCTACCCTTTACTTTCCCTTTCAGTTCGACATCCGCACTCAATTTGTGAAGTTGTGGCCGAATGAATGAATGATATATTTAAATGAGTGCACTAGAGTGGTAGTGGATAAATCCCAGTCGTTTAAGTCAGGTGGGTGGGGGGGTGGGGTGCACCAGGTACATGAAACAACGAGACTGGTTGGATTCTTGCAACGATGCTGGCCGAGAAGGAAGAGCCAATGGAAGAAGTAAATTCATATGAGGGAGGTCACTGAGTCCAAGAACCCATAATAATGACATGATTTGCTTCCTATAAGGAGCCCATAGCTTAAGCAAGTGATGTTGTCGATGTGAGTGAACGAACGATTTGTGCCTGTGTGAGGTGGGCGCATGATTAGATTTTTGTGTTTGTGTATTCATGTATATAATGCAATAAGGAAGTTGTGTGAGTCAGGTGAGGTGCACCTACATTCTCCAACACCTTATGTGTTAAGGAAGTTCGTAATGGAACATGGAAATAGATGGCATTTCAGTTTCTAAGATCCACATAGATCCTAATGTCCTTAGTCTTCTTGTCCCAGACCACCATTAGACTAATCCATTCTGATTCATCCACTTTTAACATGATGCCTTCTTCCAACATCCTTTCTAGTTTCATGTGAAACTTTTCCTTTTCTTTTTTATTTAGTAAATATGGCCTTTTTCACAGTTTTTGCCTTCCATATAAACTGAATATTCATTTATCTCAATGACCCTGCTATGCCTTTCATCTGGAAAAAACTCCTAAGAAACAATTCTTCATAGTCCTTAAGCAACTCTACCGCCTGAGTGACTGCCTCTTCATCCTAGTAGTACCTATAATAAACATTTTGGGATTTTCAATTGTCCTAATCTTATTTGAATTGGTCTAGAGTGGCCTAGTATAGTTGAGTACATTACTACTTGTGGGCTCCTCTTGGACCACGTGGTCCCCCTTGTTTTCATTGATTTGTAGTAGTTTTGAGGGATTGTATTCTTCAAGAATGTAATCCCCATTCGCTTTTAAACAATACACAGGTTTTTCAACTTTGCCAATTTAATGAGGTATGTGCAAACCACTCCTTGTGCAGGATGCCAAGGCTTTTGCTCAAAAATAAATTATTCATGTGGTACAACACCACTTTCAGCATGAGATAACGCGATGTAAATCTGAACGTTGCATAGAATTGGGTAATCAACTACTCCCAATTTCATGTTTTTATTAATATCTCTTCTTGGATGTACCAACTCCTTGGAGCCATGTCAATTGTATGGACAAATTGATGGACCCATTGCTCTCTCGAGACCTGCTTCTCCATCCATCTCTTCTCACAGAACCAAATGTGTTCCTTTGGCTCCTCCATACCCTTATACCCATTAATTAACTCCAAATCTTGTGAGGGTTTAAACCTCACTTAGATGCATTGTACCACCTGTAGCTGGTCATTTATCATGGGGGGCATTTCAATCTATGAAGATGTCCACCCATCCTGTTTTGTCAAACCATGGAAGTCTTGTAACTCAGACATGATCCAGCTAACTTTGTAATTCTCGCGCACCTTCGGTTGGATAATTCATACAACCTATTTTTCCGTCTTTCTAGGGATTCATTTGAATGTGTGTCAAAAGAACAGATGCTCCACCAACGCAACTCTCCATCCACCATGGGATTAACATAATCGTATTTCCTCTGATTATAAATGTTTTCAATGTTGGTCGGACTATTTTTTTTACTGTCTTTATTGGGTATTAGGTGTATCATAGTGTAATGAGAGGATGGGTCCAATGACATGTATTTAGGTAATAGTGGGCTCTTGGGTGGCTTGTTGTATTGTATGGAAGGTGGACTATTATGAGCTCCTTGGGTATTGTTCTTTCCCATTATGAGGTATGAGGACTTGAGCTTACGTAACTACCTTCTGACTGAATGACTGTGAATGTAGTAAGTTA
Organism: Pseudotsuga menziesii; assembly: GCA_001517045.1. Lineage (NCBI taxonomy): Eukaryota > Viridiplantae > Streptophyta > Pinopsida > Pinales > Pinaceae > Pseudotsuga > Pseudotsuga menziesii. Next base: position 210,329 of record LPNX010759334.1, on the reverse strand, counting down.
TGCTTGATACGCGGTCTAATTAGTGGGTTAGTTGAGTGAGTGGGTTAGTGCTAAAGACAAAGTGAGACGGTACAGCAAGAGCTAAAAAAGGCCTTAACTGAGATTCGTAAGCACAAATATTTTTAGGACATAATATCTCATCGCTTTACTTGTGCAGTTTACCAAGTGAAACTAAAAGTGAGGTGGGAGAGCCCCCAAAAACACCTTCCCGTATACCTTGAGACTATGAGCTAAGGCATGTTTAAGCACTTTAGATTGAACCATTTTAAGGCACGCTATCACTGCATGGGGTTTAGGGAGGGGAATGGTAGGTACACTACCGCTTAAGAGCCTCTAATTGCTTGAGATACTCCTACTTTTGCTTACTTTAGAACCTACCCCTACTTAGACCTCCTTCTACTTTGAGCACCCTTATTTACACTAATTTAGAACTATTCCTCCTAGTTATTTTACTTATTTAGACTACTTAGTACCTTGTCCTCCTACCTTGAATAGATATAGAATACTCTTAGTTCTCCCACTTTGTATTTAGCTAGACTACTTATTACACCTTACATGAGCCTTAGAACTACTACTTTAGGATTATTCCACCCACCTCCCTAGAACTTGAAACTATTAGCTCATAGAAGGGAAATATTTTTAGAAGGTTCGATTAATATGAGCTAAGGTAACGCTTTTTACTTTAGGAGTTCTCCTGTGGAGCCCGATCCCAATGCAAAGTAGCATAAGGCTGGTACCCACGCTACCCAACTAAGACCTGCTCTTTCACTTCTTCTTACCTCTTCTTACTTCTTTATTTTACAATACCCTTACTCTTACTTAGATTTTAGTTTTTATACTACTATTCTTATTTACTTACTTCCTCCTACTTACAATTAGCCTACTTACTACTTTGTTCTCCCACTTTAGCATATGAAAAATACTCTTTTGTTTCATACCTTAGCTCTCCTACTTACCTCCTCTCCTTACCTCTCACTTATTTCGGCCTTATTTCTCCCCATTATTCCCGAGTAAACCCAAGCACCCTTATAGGGAAGTCTAAAGTTCCAGATGCTGGATCCACTATTTTGTTCAGATCCAATCCACCAATATATAGACACCCTTGCTCCATTTATTGTTCGATTTCTCAACACCCCATTTGCTCTTGCTTTGTTCCCTCCCATTGCTTTGTGCAATATGCTCCCATTGGTCCCCTACCGGGGGAGGCATACTTGCTCCAGGATAAATATAGTCGGGGGGTCTCCTTAACTCCATTCCACAGAGAGTTTCCAATATTCTATAGAAGGGGAACACATCTCCAAAACTGACATCATATACAGGGTTGAATAATACTTATTTTATGAGAGTGATCCCAGTCTGCTAATTAGTATATTCGTGAAATTATGTGTATGCACTCGACCAGTTGCCCGCAAATCGAGTTCATGCTAAATATGTAACACAAGATGCAAACTTTCCTGTTTTCGCTCGATGCATTAATTAGTGTGGCAAATATCGCCGAAAGATATCCCTGATAATTCTTTTGCAATTTTGAATTACTTTTCAGGCCAAGGAAATCATTATTTTCACATAGGTCTGGTTTCACTGTAGCAAATAGGCCCTTACACGCTATAGACAGACCTATTTTAGATGGCAAAGTTTCCCGGGTTGGTTCTTTCAGTTTGAGGGGAAGGGTTAAAGGAAGATAAAGGAAGGAAGGATTATATGCGTAAGCTAATAGCGTAGGTCATACGTAAGCAAGGAAAATAGGTGCTACATATAACTACTGATTGAAAAGGTGTGTAAGCTTGCCTTCTGACTTGCCTTCAGGAACAAGCCTTATAGGACCACACACTTCAAGGATAGGGCAGAAGAGACCATGTGTACATCTCCATTCATAGGGTTCCTCCCACTTGCAAATTGAGGTTTGCTTATCCATAAAGCCCAAAAAGAACTACTTAGCTATAATATATTACCTAAGGCAAAATGCAAGACTTTGTAGATCGAAAGTGCGTAAGCAAGAGTGTGTGCGGACTAGCTGGACTACTGTTGGTAGAAGATCTGGGCAAGCTAAAGGAATTAGTGCGTAAGCTGGAGGATGTAAAAAAAACTATCTATTTCATTTTACTTCCCCCCTATGTGGAGATCATGTGGAGAACCAGGCGGAGATGCCCGATTTGGAGATGAGGAACAATCTAATCTGATCTATATGCTATGCCATATGCCATGCCCTTATATAGATAGGTCAGAGATGCAAAAAGACTATATATTATGAATGGGTGCATCTTGAATAAATTTATATAGGGTAGGTCCAGTCTTCCCCTTGGTCTTGGAGCTAATCCCGGCTGTGGTTTCCCGATTGGAGGTCCATAAATAGAGGGCCCTATCTATATTATATGTGGGGAACCCCCTGTATACTCCTATCTATATAGCGGGGGCAATAAATGAATTAATTTTTTCTTTCTAGAGCCGAGGTAAAGCTAAAGAGAAAGAGTATGGATAGATGGTTGCTCAACCCTTAGATCAGTTTGCCCCCTCCCCCAACTCTATCTCCATTTAGATTTAGCCGCCACTCGGCCTAGCTCCCCAGCGAGTAATTAGGCCACACTCGCAACTAGATCTACACTATGTACGTAACATGAATTAAATCACTTGCTTCAAGCTGTAGTTGTAGCTGTAACAGTCCTGATCTGATCGCCTGAATCAAACTAGTATGGATCAATTGAATACCCCTAATCACGCAATAATCCATATATATATATATATATATATATATATATATTAGTTGAGGAATTCCCTAGAATGGAAATGGATAGGATGTTCACATAAAAATTGAATTGTTGGACGAATCCTTCTTCCCAGCTGGATCAATGCCTATGTCTATATAGTAGTGGGTGGCACTTGACCTGAAACCCTATCTATATATGAGGCACTCCCCATAGCCAGAGCCATAGCCACCCTCTACCCAACCCCCAACCCTGTCTTGCGTCCTCTCCCATTGGCCTAATAGATACAGGGGTACCAACTAAAGCTAAGCTAGTTTCCTTTAACTCGATCCATCGCCTATTGGCTAAGGGCTTTAAATATGGGGGGGATTTCAATTGAGTAGCTAAAGGTTAAAATAACTGTATAAAGATTAACCCAATCTAGAGTTATAGTACGCTTTTCACTCTGGCATACTCAGATATGGCACTCTGTTTTTCAAGATTCCCTCATTATCTTATATATATAGACCTCCCCCCCAAAGTAGCTCAAAAGCGGGGCATTAATAAGCTATATAATATAACTAATCAACTCACTCCATCACTCCAATGAATAAGTTGTTAGCTCCATCGGTGAGATGGAGATCAGTTGCAACTATGGACCTGAAAGATCAATTGCTAGCTCTGGCCTATCAGTCTATCTCCGGTTGCATGTTTGGTGCTTGCTTTTAGTCATAAGCCATAATCCAATATAGTTGTTCAATTAGTTATAGTTTCCAATCCCAACTACGAATGAAATGTCTACTGTCATCAGATGGATGCTACGCCCTCAGCTCCTTGCTCCGCTCTGTGCTACACTCTGACGAATGGAACCTACGCTCTGTGCTCCCCTCCGGATCAACGCTCTGCTATATACCAGATCTCTATAGGGGACCTCAACCTATTCTGGATAGAGAGGATAGGAAGTCCCCAACCTAGATGGATGGATACGTTGACTAATGACTGGACTTATGAATTTGGGTACCCACAGAATGGGATACGGCCTAAAGGGATAGGGATATTGAATGAAACACCCCTATTAAGATTCTATATGGCTCGGCCTCTCAACTGGAGCTAGAGCTACAGCCCTAGAAATTGCCCTATATATCCCCCTATTAGTTTATTACCAAAAATAGGGTCAGGGAAAAAGGGAAGAAGTTAAGTGAGTTGTTCACCCCGACCGAACGAACCCCGAATGGAGTAGTGGATACTACCAACTCCCCTTTGTGATTGATAAATATAAATAGGTGTTCGGTGAGATCACCATATATATAGGGAATCATAACCTATGAACAATAAACCAACTCCCATTCCATTCAAGCAGGTGCAGGGGCGGGGGATTAACCCAACGAAAGGAGGGTGGTTTTGAGTAAGCCTTGTAATTCGAGGGCCCTATTTCCACTCTCTATATTTATATATGTCTATATGGACCCACTTTCATATTGAGAATATACCATACTATATTGAACATAGTGGCTATCCATATATATGGTAAGCCCACCTATTGGGATATGCTATAATAACTGGGGTTTGATTGGAAAGTCCGGGTCGAGGAAAGCCTCGCGCCAACCAGACTATCACTATCTGTATGTTAGGCTCTAGGCCAACCTAACTATCTGTAGTAATGGAGGGGCATAGCATTTCAGGTAGGACATTGTATGTGCTCAAGGGGGGCCATTCAAATTGCTATCTTTTTTACTCCCCTTTTTAGTTATCTTTAGACAATAATGCCTTGCGTAATTACATATATAAAGTCACGAAGAACCTCCTGAGAAATAAGAAAATCAGTCATATAATCAGCTAAAATAAGCACGGATTTATTATCAAAGCCGGTAATTTCATCCATTAAAATCCAGGAAAAGCTGGGCAATTTACCTTGCATAATTACATATATAAACTGATGCAACCTAACCATGAATTGGTGCTTCGCTATGTGTTTATGTGTCACCTTCAGCAGGCGGTGTTTATGGGGCAGAATGACATATACAACGATGAATCACATCATGAACGGGTTGATTCTTGCATCATGAAATAGATCAAATCGGCATGTTATTACATATATAAAGAATGAAAGAATGAATGAACAACCCAATTCCAAAGTGAACACATTGCCCACAAAATTCCTACGGTGAATTGATCACCAGCGTAGAGGCTTACTTTAATTTTGATGAACACTGAATTTGGCATAATTACATATATAAATAATTACTGGAGTCAATCCATTTATTCCCATTCTCCCATGCTTTCTATTGGAAAACAAAGAACCAACCACCCTCAACCCTATATTGATTCCCCCCCTATATCTTGACTACTCATACAAAAGTCTATTTATGGATAGAGATAATATAGGAAAGGAATAAATAGAACCAGAGAAATGATGCCCCAACCGGATAAATCCACTTATTCTATACAATTCTTCTGGTTATGCCTGATCTTCTTCACTTCTCATATTTCCCCATGTCGTGATGGAGTACCTAGGATCAGCAGAATTCTCAAACCACGGAACCAACTGGTTCCACACCAACAAAGGGGGAAGCCCCACAAAGACCCCAACAGTTTGGAAGATATTTCAAGAAGAGGTTTTAGCACTGGTGTATCCTATATGTACTCTAGTTTATTCGAAGTCTCCCAGTGGTGTGACACTATAAACTTACTAGGGAGAAATAATAAAATCACTCATATATCCCGTTTTGGAGAAATAAGTGGCTCACGGAAATGGAGAGAAACATCCCATATCCGATTCCGAAGTATTCATATAGCACTTATCCCAATCCTATATCTAGATGGAGGATTACTCGTTGGGATAATATAATGCTAATGCGTGTTTTACATGGCCAAGTTAACATCATTTCTTAAGTCATGTCATTTGGAAGAGCCAGACCGTTTCTTAATTTAATTGTTCGAGCGATAAGGGCAGGTGGAGTGTGGAATGTGAGTTGGCGGTGCGGTGTAAAACGATGGATGCACTGCAGGATACATGCTATGGAAAAGTGGCCCTTTATTTCAGGGGAGGGGGGAAGACCGACCTCGGCTAGAGCAACAAGCAAGTTGGGATAGAGAGTCGTAAGCATGGTGGTGATGGATGTGCTCATATGGTTCATAGAGGAGTGGGTGGGGGGTATGATCCTCTCGTTGATTATTGGAAATTGGAACTCCTCCATATCCAAAATATGCTTTTCCAGGAGCATTACAACCTGCAGCTCAAATGGTCTCTTACAAAGTCTCTATTGGTCTTATTATTATTGTGCACCTTGTGAGCACGTTTGGATCTGCTACGGCTCTTGGTCAAATGTTACCCTAACCCGACCCAGGAACGGACCAGAGGGAACTGCAGCATGGGTAATGTCTGTGTCTCGCTGCAAGGCTAATTTTGATTTGCAATAACAGGGTTGAGGCCCCTTTTGGAAAAGACAGTCCGGTGGCACCAAGGGTCCTAGTACTATCCAGGTGCGAATAACCCCCAGGGGTGGCTACAATGGACAAAGATGCCACTCACCGGCCTAAATGACGAGCAAACATGAGAATGTGAGAATGAGGGATCACCCAACAAATGGACTCTACAGTGACATGAACCATGCTTTTGGATGGAGAAGTGGAGACCTTAATTATGAATAGTCACAGGCCGAATCTTAACTGCGGGAATATCTATTTGGAACCTAGGGGACTAATAAATAGGGGCCAGGAATGTATGGGTGACAGATCGACCATAAATGTACTCCATAATATACATCAGGGCAACAAATGTCAGTCGACGATGTCGCCCGTTTCCATTTCGTGGAAGTGCTCGTCAGAGGAAGGGGCTGTAGGTGATGATGATGCCCCTATTGATGAATGAATTGCAGAGCACCTATTTCTTCGGGTTAGGGGTGCGCCCTTGGAAAGCAAAGCATGGAAGACCCACTTGCACGTGTGGTTCTTACCAAAGACCTCGGTATATTGTACCAATATGTGTAGGTCCCCGTAATTTGATTGAGATTGTCATGGCACAAAGGAAGATATGGTTTGGTATTCCCTTGTTCCCCGTATTGGTTATGTTTTTTATTTCTCATCTAGTAGAAACTAATCGAGCTCCTCCTGATCTCCTAGAAGCAGAAGCTGAATTAGTTGATGCGATTCTTGGGAGTTCATTGTTGGTGGAAGCCAATATCCCAGGATCCGAGGGACTAATTCTGACTGAAACAAGGGTCTTTCCCAACTTCCAAATCCTTATCGATCCAACCAGGGAAGAAAGGGAAGAGGCTATTAGCGGGGTGATTTTGTTATTCGAAAAACAACCCCCAAAAATCCCAAACCCCTCTTCCTTTGTTCGAGTGGCTCCACCCCTCAATTTTCATAATCAATGGGGATTCACTATATTCAAAACTAATAAATGTGTGGGTGGGGTTTATGTTGGTGATTCAAGTTGGGTTTCAGGGGGTCGGGAAAACTCCCTCCTTGGATGAGCACTTCGGACATAGAACTGGGTCACACTGGTTGATGCTTTATCTTATTATGGCACTATCATCTGCCTACAGGCAGGGAGACAGCTCTATTCTAGCCAGTACAATAGAATATGCATTAGAAAGGGGAATACCAATACTATAGTTCCCCCTATGACACACATTACATACGATAGTACATAAACTCCAGGTCAATATCGATTGTGGCAACGTAAACCTAGGTGAAATATTTGATCCCAGGGAACCATCACAAGGATGGTCAAATGATGGGAGGAGTGTCAATGTCGTCTAGCAGAGCCTAGAGGAGGGTTACTTGGAGCTATAAGTAATAAGGTTACTCGCGCAGGAAGCTGACTCCTCTTCAATAGAGATGAATAGATAGGGCAATTGGCTGGTCAATCTCAGAGATCTGATTAGCCGACAGGTGACCGCCCCCCCCCCTCCCTTTCCTATTAAACGGGTTTAAGTTAAGATAAGTGGGGTTTCAACTTCCCCTCGCTATGCCCCTCCTAAAGTAAAAGGTTTCCCTTTTTTACCCTGCTCGCTTGGCTCGGGAAAGGTTTTTCCTTATATGTCTGGTGGGGAAAACGGATTGACTTACAGATAGTGAACCTCCCAGTTCGATCGAGAAGTCCTATAGATATCATGATGACCTGCTCGAGGATGATACATTAGTGTGAAATTATTTGGTGAAGTTATGTTATAGCAAGGCCGGCCTAAAGTGCGCAGCTACAAGAGGTTATAACAAAGCTTTTGGAGGTGCTTGAGGTAACCTGGTCATCCTTTAAATGATGCCCGCTCGCTACGCTAATAGGGTAGGTAGAAAGAGAGGGGGTGGCTTTGTCTTGGAAATGGGTATTCTAGAATCAGCTAAATTACTAAATCGATTAAACACAATATCATATGTAAGATTCATGCTGCTCTGACAGCTCCAACTTCTACGACAGCTAGATCCAACATTGCATAATATTCTGGAAAATCTCAAGCCTTTATTAAAGGGAATAAAAAGAAGATCCTTACTCAAAACAGGCAAGTAACTAATAATACTTCACGGGGCAAGTAACTAATCGTTTCTCACCAAGCGAGTCACTAATCGTATCTTTTCCAAATAAGTCACCCTATATATCCTACACCACCTACTTATCCAATCATTTCCAACAACTCTGCTATTGCAAAATATCCTAGTGTAAATAAAACTTAATAGAGGGAAATCAAAATGGAGTACTTACTAAAAATGAGCGAGATACCTTTATTAGATATACTACACCGCCTAATTAACCACATCTCCAGTAGCTCTATCCAACAATGAATTTTTCCTATTTCTATGAAAAAAACCTCTACAAATACATGTAACGCCTCCTCAAATTTTAGATCTTGACTTCATTTAAAGAGAGCCCTTATTTCTCTGACAGATCCAACAATGAGTTTATCATGCTCATATGAAAAAGATATAGCCTCCCCAAAACAAGTGAGTCACTAATTGTATCTAATCCTTGCCCTTTTTCATTGTACCTTACCCACTGAGGATCAGGCAAGTACTCCACATACTTCACCAGGCGAGTCACTAAGAATTTACCACCCTTTCCTTTTTTATTTACCACACCTCCAAAGAGATTCTTCGGCAATTTTGCTTGTTTTCAATGATTCGCCAACTTATTTGTTAACTCGCCACCTAATTCACTGCACCTTTGCATGCCTAGATCTGTCCTATACTAACTAGATCAACAACCCTCCTCTCAAAAGCTTCCAACACGTTACGACAATTATTATTGCTCATATAAATTAGAAATACCTGTGGTCTTTACCTATTTCTTTTTTGTAAGCTAGGTTCCAAGCAAGGTAGAGCCCTTTTCAATAAGTGTAAAAAAGCGTAGAGTATTAGTGAGTGCCAGCTATAAGAAAAATAGCGTAGATACAATATTGGAATAGATATATAGATATAGTGAACGGTACGTTAATTAGGTTAGGGACAAGAGAAGTAGTATACAATTATATATCTCGATTGAATGCTATAATGATGTTGAGATTGCTAGCAGTAATAGGACGAGACAAATTTGAGTTACAGTGAAAATGAAAGTGATGGTGCATTAGATAAATTTATGTTTCTTGGACCATGGATTAGGAGAGACAAAGTTCAGTTCCCACAGCTTTATTTTTGGCTTGGGGATAGGGTCAATCAGTTCATTGAATCAATCAACAAGAAGTAGGTTTGGGTAGCGTCTTATTACTGGACTATTGCTTTACAACATGACCGAAACTATTTGTAAGTTAGCTCCATCAGACGATTTGTAGGTGATGGAGTACTGGTTCTTATTCCATGAATAACTTCCATAAAGAATTATTTTGTTCGAGATACTATTTATTTCCCATGACACAATGTACGAAGACAATTTAATACAATAACTATCTACTTTGAGGTATGCGGGAGATGGTGAGTTGATGTTGCATGGGTTTGTATACTCTTACTGGGCAGGGGATGCTAGTTATAAAAGGAGTACTTATATTTTTTGCTTAAGTTTGAGTTCAAGTGAGATATCTTAGTTAAACAGGAGGCAATCCAATGGCATTGACTTCAGCAGAGGAAAAGTACATGGAAGCAAGCACTACTAGTTGTGAAGCCATCTGTCTTCGCAAGTTGATAGTGAAACTAACAAGTGAGATGCTGGAGCCTACTGTGGTCTACTGTGAAAATTAGAGTGGTATGGACTCTATAAGAATCCAGTATTCCATGACCGCTCTAGGCACATTGACATTAGGTACCACTTTCTCCGGGACAACGTTCAGAAGGGAGCAATTGCTCTAGAGTATGTTTAGACAGATCAGTACGTTGTAGATATCTTGATTAAGCCCCTCGCAAACAGGAAGTTCGATATGTTCAGGGAGAGACTGGGTTTTATGTCAAACACTTTCCTTTCTAAGAGGGACTGTCAGATTTTGACCATGTTTAGCTCGGATAGTGTTCACCACATTACTAGGGCATACTCAGTGATCAGGTACAATGATAGATCCGAACAACAATAGCAAGGGTGCACATATTGCAGGTTTGTACTGCAGTTGTTTGGCTTGGTTTCTTTGCACAATAGAGTTTGAGGGAGGCACATCTATATAGGATAGTAGATGATTCTTGCATGCATCTATTTAGTCTATTTTTAGTTTTTCCATCTTCCGTTAATTCCACTTTACATATTGTCCAGATTTAGCCATTCCAATTTGTATTCAATGCATATTTTAGTAAAATTCAGTGTTAGAATCTATGCATGATCTATTCTTAGACATGGTGAAAATAACTAGGTTTCCTAAGGCACTTGCATGGGTAAGGTTCCAGTTAAGGTAGATGGCGCAGTTATCAAGGAAGGGGATGCATACTTGCATACTCCAGCATGCCTTCCAATTGAGGCGCACATACCTAGCACACTTATCCATGCAGCTAGGGCATAGGTGATTACACTAGGGTTAGGGTTTTACTAAGTCACCTTGAGCGCTTCATGCATGTGAACAAATACATTGTATCTTCCTTCCCCTCATTCCTCGGGAACGTCCCTCCAGGTCCTTTGTCTTCTTATTTTTATAAAGGAGATGCACCTAACTCACTCTTCACAATAACTTGTACATGGGGGGCAAGGCCATTTTATAAGATGTGGGATATAGATGAGTCTTTTGGTAAGGTAGGTTGGGCCTTGGCTCTAGTTAATTATTACACAACATTACTGCACGTTCGCTTCTATTTTGGCTCCTAACAATTTTCATTTCCCCTCATAAAGGCCCCATTGGCATAAGGAAAATTGGCAAGGGATAAATCTTTTTCCCTCCTTAAAATAACCGGCCTATAAAAACCTAGCTTTATAAGAGGGATAAAAAGTTTCATTACATACTCGCTGAAGATAGCACCACTTATCGCAAAGTACAGAAGTGTCTCTGAAGCAGATGTCCTATTATGTCCTTCCTTTTTATCCTGATGGGTTGATGAAATGACAGTTGTGGTCATAGCCTATTTATGTTGCTCCTAGCTTTATTTAATGTGGGACTACCAGTTCTTTTTTTTGTGTTCTTTTATAGAAGGGATATGGAAAGGAAAGGACATTTTAACTGCAGCTAGGCAAGAGGGGTATTGTATTTATGTTTCTTTGCTTGGTCGGATCAAAGTCGTTAGCAGTTTTTTTCACAACGAGCTATGGTTGAGTGGAGACCTTGTTGTAATGTGCATGGATGGGAGGGTTGGGTTCTACACACTTGGTATTCACTCCCCCCCCCCCCCTCTGTTTGTTAAATGGACGGGGAAGCAAGCCTGTGTTCGTTCCATGGTTTTTTTCTTTTCTTTTGCTAAGGGATCGATCGGGAATCGAACCTAGGGGTTTCTTTGGCCTAACAGGATCTCTGTTCTTCTGTTGTTTTTGGGAAGAGCATCTAGGCAAGGTGTGTTTGGGCTGTTAGTAGCTTGACTGATCGGAGCTAAGCTAGCTAGCAGTAACATTGAGGCGGGCTGTTGGTTACTTTTCCAAGATAAAGCTTCTTTGTAGCGGGTGAATGGGAAAGGTACTTCCTATATACTAGGGTTAAGATTGATAAGGAACTCTCTGAGCAGATCTATATCTTCAACCTCTATCGATGGCTAACTATTCAATAAAAGATGCAGTAAATGTGGGTTAGTTGCTTCCATTATTTCACCTTGAAAATCGTGAACTGATTTAAGCACTGTATGAAAGGGACAAGGACTTTTATTGGATTGTCTATAAGAAGGGGAATTGGCATTCCTATCCTTTCGGGTCAGATCCTTCACAACCCCCCAAAAAAGATCCATGGAGCCCATGCGGGGATCCAATGTGTGTTTGTATTCCCGGATGAATAACCATATAAACATATACATAACTCCCATGCATGTAGAGGGGAGGTATTAAATACCTAGATACCAACAGGGAAGGGATTTAGACCGTCTCCTTTTTTAGAACCAGCTAAACCTGACCTCTATACAGAACAAACAATGCCTGTGGGCAGGTTTGGGAAAGAACCAGCCCTCCCACCCATACCTAGGGGAGCGCAAACACAAAACCCTTAAGAACTATAATAGCATTTCATTTTTCCTGCTTTTGTTTTTACCTGTTGTATTTGACCTGTAGTATCTGACTTGCCTGAACTATTAAATATGAAAAAGGTGTGCTCTCTCTTCTCAAAATAAAAGAACTATTTCTTTTTGTTATTCTTTAAAACAAAATAGCAGATTCAGGATAAAGAAAATGAAAGGGGAATTCAAAGGGAAACACAGCAAATCAAAAACAGGAACACACATCTACCATACACATCATCCATGAGGATCACATAAATCTTGACAAAACGACCATTCATCAATCAAAAGGATAGGATAAATACTACCTTCAATTCATCTCACAATGCAGCAGGTCGACAAATATAAAATAGACTATATATACAAGATATACGAAGCTAGTTGCTAACAGGATTTGGTCTCATGGGAAATCTCCTTGAACTATGAATCATACAAGAGTAATACCAGGATAAACCCTAGATAAGTACTGTTATTACTCCAGGAGAAAGGAAACAAAAAGGCTACATTATTTAGTAATAGAAAGCTTAGTGCCTACCACTGGAATAAAATGTTTATTAGGTAGGGTCCAACCCATAATAAAGTATGTTTGTAGTGATGGTCTTCACTCCGATCAATTTACTTTACCTATGACCCAAAAGTCAAGAAAGAATAATAAAAGAATCTAGGGCATAATATAAGTGTTATAAATAATATAAAGAAGGAGGCAGGGAGTCGAAGATTCCCATCCATATGAGGCACCAAGTTAGGGGTTGGCACTAAGTTGGTGAGTAAGGGTGGGGTGTGTAATATTTATAAATGTCCAGGTACATTTCATTTCTGTATGGCCTCTCTATGGGTATGTGTGCATGTCCTCTCCGAACATGGCTAGCTAGGAACTATCTGGATGGATACGGGTATGTTTTATACTTCAGGCTAGTTGGAACAGTAATGAAATGTCCAAAGGTCGGGTAGGTCTATCTATGTATCGCAATGTAGTTGGTTCTAATTACTGAATTATATCGGCAAGGCTCAGTCGGAAGAAATAGTGAGGATGAAGAAGATCTATAGTGTTATTCTAGACCAGTAAAGTTGTATGTAAGGCGGCGGTCCAGGACCTTTTCTGTGCCTCACGCATGCCTTCTCCATATTTTATATTGTACAAGGTGGATTATTACTTGTTTAATCCCAAGGTTAGGTTATCCAACTTATTACTTTCCTAACTCCAAGGTGGATTTAAAACACAGGTGAAAGGTAAGCGTAGTTGATTGAAACTGCAATTGGCCTTCAAAAGCTTGGCCTTCGCTTATAATGGAAAATGCACCTACTAAATGAAATTGAAATGTTTTATGTAAATTCAAATTAGGTCATTGCCATTGGAGGGATATACCCAAATCTTTTTGAAAGGATGAAGTGGTCGACCAATGGCCCGATGACCAAATAATTGGCATAACTACTACTTGGCCTTGATGGATGGCATAAATACATATGTATTGGCGTACGAGACTGGAGTCTAGTTAGTGTACAAAAAAGAAAGAGATATGGATGGGGATACAAAGCAATAAATGATTCCAAAGCCGGTAGGAAGAAGGCCTTGATTGAACATTAGATTCTATATGATCGATACGCAAACGGAGGCCATTAAACCCAGGTTAAAGAGAAATTTTCATTTGAGGTGTGAGTGGAGGGCAGATAACATTAATGATGATAAATGGTAATGGTTAGTGGGCATGATAATGGCTTTTATTTACTATGAGGGATCTAATTGATTTGGAAGTACTATGGACGAAGGTACGGAACCCTCGCAGTCCTATCTCCTTTCGCACCTTCCTTCCTTCCTTTAGTCCCTAGGGAGGGCGCCGAACCAGGCCTGACCAACACCTCTACTTCCCCAATGCATTATTCGACCATGATTCTAGACCTACCTAAAACTTAAAAACTATATCTCCCACCCATAATTGTTGGTCGACCGAGGATACAGTAGATTGCCAACATATTTTCTATGGAGTTGCAGACTGATTTAGTCATTTTATTTTTGTAGGAAAGGAAAGCAATCCTAGACTTGAAGCCCTTACACATGACTTAGAGGTAGGTAGGCATTGGCCCATCATTGGAAGTCATTAGAGAAAATACTTCATTACAAAAAGATGGAAGGAGGGTGGACATTAAGTGTTTTATGAAATGAGTACAAGGAAAGAAGAACCAAATGTAGACCAAGTGCCTTGAATATGGGTCCAATGGAGTCAAGTTGCCTTCAATAGTTGATGTATATGCCCCTCAAGGAAGAGAGGTGGATGACACAAACCAATTGCCCTTAGAATATATCCATTTTATCTTGCCCTTCTTTGCTCAACTTCTTACTAGTAACCTACAAAGACAAGGGAGCATGACACAATGAAATCTCCAAGCAAACTATTAGCAAGGTTATATTAATTAACTCAATGAGATAAACAAAAGAAAAGTGAAAAGAAGATGACACAATCTAGACAACATCTAACTTACTTACCAACCAAGGTGGATAAAAATAAGTCTTTTCATTAAGCTTAAACAAATGGATAAGATTACCTTATAAGCTTGTTGAAGAGCAACAAATTACCATCGAAGAGAAACTCAATAGCATTCGATCACCAAGCATGAAAAGCATAAACCACACAAAAGAAGTCTCCAAATGGTTCTCAAGCAATTCTTGACATTCCAAGTACTAACCTCTCAATGCTAATACCCTCCCTTTTATAGGCACAAGGAGGGCGCATTAGGATTTGACAATGCTCAATCATGGTTACAATAGCAATAATGAGATATAACCTCTAAGTAGTGGGGAGGGTATAGATCAATGGTATATATCCCATTTATATACAAGTGATGGATCTAACCAATGCAATAAAATAATAAATCCCTGAGTCAAGTCACCCTTCTTGGAGAAGGCGCACTAGTAGAAAAATCCTCCATACAATAAAATAATGCCAATGCCAAGTCAAATAGTGATTTAATAGTTATATCTATAAGCTCCTCATCAATGAATACAAGTGGAAAGTGGTCCCAATCAAATCCAAGGTCAAATCAATGGTGAAGAAGCCTCCATGAACAAATCGCTAGGGTGGAACAATCCATGTGTGAAGGCTATTGATCCATGTGTAGATGTAAAATAAAGGGTGTAGATGTGAGATCCAAGTGGAATGATCCCAAGATGCCTCAACATGTGTGCCCAAGTGCCAAATCATCCAAAATGCCTCAACATATGTGCCATGATGCCACATAAGCAAAGTTGTCCCCTCTAAATGAGCAAATATAATCCTCATGTGTAAAAAGGGTCATCTCAATGACAAAATAGAAAAAAAGTGCACTAGAAGATCTCAAGTGATGATATTTTCCCAATACTTAGGCAAATGTGAGAAAAAACAAAGTATACCTCAATAATAATCTGTCACCCTGCTGGAATATAACAAGTACATGAGTAAGCACATGTTTCTTAAAAAGAAAACCTTGGAGCGTTGGGCAATAAGACTGTATGAGAGGCTAGAAGGGCCAAATGGGTAATCAAATCATCCTTAGCGTTCTCGAAATAGTGCCCAGAACTCATCCATGTATGTCCATGAAATATGACAGGAAGGCCACTAAGACTGGCTGGATAAACCCCTATTGGAATCCACTGATCTTGAGGATCTTTCTGCAATCGGACCCTGTAGGCTGATAGATGGGCCAAATGGTATCCAAATATGTGCTCAAAATGAATAGATCCCATGTACAACAGAAAATGCCCAAATGAGTTCCTCTATGACGGGACAGGCTACATCTAATATAACCAGAACAACTCTGAAACCACTGTATAACACTAAGGAAGGCATGATTATGTCTCTGTATCTCTCATTAATTGTAATAATGCTTAAAGTGATGTTGACTAGTGACCCAGGGTTTCCAGTAGAAGTGTACATCTACAGAGTATAGTGGAGCATATAAAATTGAATTGTTAATTTCTTCATCATATAGCTAGTCACAGTCAACATTAGAATATACCCCATAAATATCTCCAAGGAATTCATCATGTTAACGATTTAGCACTACATCATGTACAAAAGTCTTAATCAAAACAATACAAACATTAAAATGTTTACAAATGGACTAGTTCTTCTTTGGGGTGAAAGCGGGATGAAAACATCAAGGCTGGAGAGTTAATTGGCTTTGATTGGTTATTTGACTCAAGGTTTTGGAATAAGGGGATTCCTTTGTGGGTTAAACATAATCCAACATCAAAGTATGTGTCTATCAGAAAAGGGCGTGTTAAGAGACATCTTTTCCTTAGATCCCAGCAATAACTTTGCAATAACTTTCCTTTTATATTCTTTTTCCTTTTGTATTTTCTTTTCCTATTTCTTTTCTATGGGCAAAGATAGTAGCTAGAGACAGGAACAAATGTCACTTTTATGGCTTTTTACTTGTATAAGAACCAGATTAAGTTGATCCACCTGAAGCATATGAGCCAGTTCCAGCTTATTGGCCAGCACCACCTCCCTGTTGTTACATTTGTTAGTGAGTGCTCCTAGAAGCAATGTCCTGACATTCTACTATGTTCAAAGAAGCACTGTTCCTACATATACTATAGTTCCTATAAATGATGAGGATCACCGCATCACATTGTGTGTAGGTCAAAGGCCACCATCGGGTTGCTGAGTCATATCCCCTCGTAGTACAAATAGAGCGATACGTTCTACTATTTGATATATCCTATAGAGCTAGTAGTTCCATATGTTCTAAAATCAGGTATTGTTTAAATAAGCTATGTTCCGTCTGGGATTAGCTACAATTACTGCAGTTACGGCATTATGCGTGTTTTAACTTTCTAGTGTTTTGACATAAGCAAGATTCCAATATCAGCATGTGTTCCAACCAATCAGTGTAGTCTATTTGTACATGTTCCTAGGAAGGGCTCCAGTGGTGTTACTCCATTCCCTTATTATAGATGTTCCAACATCGCTTGATGCTCCTATATATGTAATAGTAACTAGGAATGAGGCAAGAGCAAAGCCAGGAGTAGAGGTCAAGGTAGCTATAGGTCCAGGACAAGTGGTAGAAGCATATATGGCATAGGTAGTTTATATAAGTGATTTTTTGGCATCGTGTCATCCATGATTTGTTAGTGTTCCTAGAAATAAGTAGTAGACATTTGTTCCTACAAATAATGTTCCCATATAGGGATATGTTCCTAGAATGCGTGGATAAATTGTCTCCGCTGCTCTTGGTGCTTCCACTAGATTGGGAACGTATTATTTTACTGGAACTCCATATTGATCTGTGCCTGAAGGATCTGCATCGGGATCTATAATTGGATATGCTTGAACAAGGGCAACTGAGTTTCAATCTTGACCTAGAATGGATGCAGTGTATATTCCAATTGAATCTGCTCGATCTGCATCTACCTCTGCTTATGGTGGTGGATAAGCAACCGATGAACCAACTTTATAAATGACTTAGTATACTAGGTAATTGGTGATGTAATCGGAGAAGCCACAGTATCGAAATGATCAAGTCGACGTTTCGAATCCATCATCAGGACACGTTCGAATGTGGAGAGAGTGAGGACTAAAGTTAAATACTGGAACCAAGTGGGAAATCTATGGTCGGCCGCGGAGATTAGGGTTTGTTAGGTTAAAAAAATTTAATTTTAATTTTATTTAATTTCAAGTGTGCGGAAAACTTAATCTCACAACCTATTTTTCGGAATGTTGATTTTAATTATTTTTCAAAGTTTTTAATTTGATTTTTTTTTTAAAACCACCAAAAACCTAAAAACCCTTTAAAACCCTAAAGCTTTAAATTAATTATTATAATTAATAACAATTTTAGAGGCCTTAATAATAGACTTAAAAACTTAAAGTTTTTTAAAATTTTTTATTATTATTAACAACTCATTTAAAAACTTAATACCAAATTTAAAAAACCTAAAGTTTATAAATTTGTTATTATTAATGAATATTAATTTTTATTGAAAGGTGATCTAGCTTAATTTTAGGACTTTAAAGGTTTAATAATAAATTTAAAAAACCCTAAAGTTCATAAATTTATTATTGTTAAAAACTATTATAGAAACCTCATAATAAATTTAAAAACTTAAAGTTATTAAATTTATTAATGAAATATAATTATAATTAAATAATTATTTAAAGGTGTTCTTTTAGCTTAATCTTAGGACTTATTAGATTTTAAAAACTTTAATAATAGATTTAAAAACCTTAAAGTTCTTAATTAATTATCATTAATAACAAATTTAAAAACTTTGATAATAAATTTTAAAATCCTAAAGTTATTAACCAATTATAATTAAATTTCCATTTAAAGGTGTTTTTTAGCTTAATCTTAGAATTTATTAAATTTTAAAAACTTTAATAATAGATATAAAACCTTAAAGTTTTTAATTTATTATCATTAATAACAAATTTAAAAACTTTAATAATAAATTTTTAATTCATAAAGTTATTAAACAAATTTTATTTTAATTTAAATGCCTACTAATATGTCTAATCTTAGGGATAAACCTATAGATTAATTGATTTCAATTTCACCTAAATTCCTAGGATTAAAAGGAATATTTAAAGGTTAAGAGGTTGATTTAAAATTATTTAACACCCTAAAGTTTCTAAACTGATTCTAGAAAAATCTTTCAATTTTCAATTTTAAAATATTTTTAGGGTATTATAAATTCAGGTTTAAATTGAGGACAAGGAGGGAGGACAAAGGAATAAAGGAAAGGACAGAAGGGACGCGGTTAAGGGACAGAGTGGCCCTTCCGATTGAGAATAGGGGGAAGCCAACTAGTGCTCACCTCGAGGCCACTATCCCTGTTTAGGTTGTGTGGGAGTTTGGTAATCTCTAAGGCCTCTCTAAATTTTCTTTTAAAATAGTGGTCTTCTTTCGTGAGGATAATGGTGTCTTCTAGGCAGATGTGATGTTTGGTTTTGGCTACATGTTCCGCCAGGGCTGAGGATCGGATACTAGGTAAGCTACTCTCTCTTGTACCCATACTTATGATGGTGGATAAGCTGCTGCTATAACTACTTCTGCCTATGGATATAGATATCGTACTGGAACTGCTAAAGGATATGCTACTAATAATGCCTCTACCTTTGCTGCTGCTAGGTCTATTTATAGTTTTGTATCTGCATATGAATATGGTACTACAATTACACTAGGTAATGCACAGAAAGTCGGAACAGGGTTAGCCTAGTTTGAACCCTAAATTCTTTTTCCAATGGGCCCCTATGATTTAATGAATAAGTGCAATAGGAACTCACATGCCGGACAAACCACATATTCATATCCTAAAGCCATCTGAAATGGCCCTTAAACCTCATATTTTCTACATAAAACCTACCTTACTAAAATAGACGCATTAACACATAATATAGAAAGGGATTAATAGGAATAATAAAAACCAAGATGATTCTTTAGGGATTAGTAAGTAGAAGGAAGTAGGAATAAGGTCCTCTTTAATAATTAGTGATTTACTGATCTGAGAGGATCTAAAAAGGCCAATTTTCAAAATCATCATATTGAAACAAAAATAGCACCATGTTGAAGAGCTCCTCAAACCGATTGCAATGGTGCAAACGGCGTGTCAAACGGACTCCAGATGCAAAAGATATTGCATTTTGAAGTTTGGCCCCAACAGGGAAAATTTTGGCTGAAGTGCCACGTGGCACTCCCTCAAGCTGCCACGTGGTAGTCAAAAAGTGCATTCTAATGACATGGCATGATAATGTGTCATGATGATGTGGCATGCTAACATGGCATGATAAATGGCATGATGATGTGGTATGATGACATGGCATGCTGATGTGGCATGATGACATGGCATGATGATGTGACATGGTGACATGGCATGATGACTAGCATGCATTCATTTGTGCTTGAAATGAGTTTTAGGACATTCATGTGTTTACTCATGAGAAATTGTAAAATGATTAATATTTGAAGTGAGTGGAAAAATTACTCACATATTACTCATTTATTTTATTCCTTGAGTTGTTATGAAGTTAATGCATGGTTGTAACAAAAAACAAACATGCCATATTTGTAAAGGAGTTGTAACAAGTTGGTTTATGGTTGAAAAACCAACATGCTATTTAAAAAGGGGATTTTGTTATGTAATGGATTATTGTTGGATTTTGTAAATGTCATTATGGGGAAGTAACTAAATGTGAAAACCCATGGGCATGTGGGCATGAACCATATTTTTGGTTTATGTTCTTAAAATCCAAACCAATTTGTAACTAATCCCAATTTGGAGAATCACATGTATCATGCCACCAAGAGTAGCTTCTCCTATTTAAGCACTTGTCATGTGCATTTGAAGGAGCTCAAGTTTGGAGAGATGTAGCCCATAGAGGAAGCAAGCATCTAAGAGGCCCCATTGGGGGTCTCCATTGGAGAAGCTCATGGAGAGGCTCCAACCTTGTAGTTATGGTGCGGCTAGTTATGATGAGGCACTTATGTGACCCATCAGAGGCAGTTATGGTGCGGCGGTAGAGATGAATAGATGATGATGAATCTGTAGGTGAATCCGTTGTGATGTATCTTATGTATTTGTGCATCTTTGCAATGGATTGGTCACTCTATTTTGGAGTAGGCCCGGAGACGTAGCCAGGAGATCTGGTGAACTCCGTAATCAAATCGTGTCCCTAATGTGCTTGAATGATTTTTCATTTTCATGTGGATGATTCTATGTTACACACTTATATTATGCTCATGTTCACTTGCAATAATGTTAGAAAAATGATCCTATTGGTCCCGATTGTTTCGAGCGGGTTCGATGACTTTCCAGGCTCGCCCCCGGGATCAGATCATTTACTCTTTAAGAACTAGTTAGTATATTATTGATAGATTTTGGAGAGTATAAGGATGAGGTTAAGATAGTCTAAGTATCTTTAGTAAGTAGGAGTTAGAAGTAACTCTTAAGTATTAGTATTCTTAATAAGTATTATATAAGTAGGAATTATATCCTTATAGGATCCTCTCTAGTTATTGAGATATTATACTATAGTTGGTTTATATATGAGATAGAAGGAAGTTAGAGTAGTTAGAGTGTAGGAACTATACTCCTATTATTAGTTGGGAAGGATAAATTAAATACTTATTGTAATTATGGTAATAATTTTATGTTAGAAGAGTAGGATCTATTCCTCTTTAGCTACTATAAATAGTGATCAAGAACGGAAGTTATCGACGTTTATAGAATAATAATCAACAATAACATAAATGACTTAAAGCTCATATTGAATATAGAACACCTACCTTTTACTACAAGATACGGATTAACTCATCTATGGTAAGGGTCGGAAGACACTTTGTTGAACCTTTTCATATAATTCAAAGGTGAAGGGAAGGGATTAAATAGGGTGTATCTATGAAATCATCCATTATTGCACCACCCCAACAACAAAGTAGACTTCACACCCCAAACCGTACCCACCCATTTCACTCATTGATGGACACCCGATTCCTATTTATTCATAAGTATGAAAAAGTTTGGGTTTTAACTTACTGCAGCGACTAGCGACAACAACCTATTCATGTTCCTGCAGCGGCTACCCATTATCGACATCCCCACCCACTCATCCATATCCATCCAACAACTAAGCTCTAAATTAAGCGAAAGGGCTAAATTTCTAGTTGTTCAGGTGGGTAACTAGTGTGTGTAACAAAGGGATAATAGTGGATCCCGTCTAAAGTCCTGGGTGAA
The DNA here is from genome assembly GCA_001517045.1 of Pseudotsuga menziesii. Taxonomy (NCBI): domain Eukaryota; kingdom Viridiplantae; phylum Streptophyta; class Pinopsida; order Pinales; family Pinaceae; genus Pseudotsuga; species Pseudotsuga menziesii. The sequence goes on along the minus strand of LPNX010759334.1, from coordinate 188,405 downwards.
GGTACTAGAAGCACTCAATTGTCCATCCTAGGGTTCTGGTATCAAGGTTAAGGGTAAGGTAAAAGCCAAACCCAATACTCGAGTATGGTCTCAATTAAAGTACCGAGTCAATTTATAAGGTAAAGTGATAAATCCAATCCATCCAGGAATCCAATGCTAATTTTGTAAGGGGGGAGGGGGTTTATAGCAATCCCTCCTAACTAAATGCACATTCATGGTCTAGGGCTAAAGGTATTCTATTTATTCTAGCAAGTGGGTGGAATCTTTAAGCTATATGGGACCGCCCTTGAAGAATCATGTAGGCCCTTTATTTAATCCTCAATGGCAAAGTAACATAGGCTCATTACTACGGATCCCAGGCGATAATCCATAGCCTCCAAGAAAGTAAGTCATATAGGGGGGAATAGATGTGAAAATTAGTGGCTGTTGCAATAAAGTAATTCAGCTAAAGAAACTAACTAGCTCATCCTAAGGGCCCTTATACGAGCTTTTATTTTAGGGAACATTAGGAAAATTTTACTTCTTCAAAGTTTACTATTAAGGGGAACGAGACCTTTTCAACACCGCCTTGTAAGGTTAACGTATATCTACCTATTAAGGGAAACAAAGCCCTTTCATTTAGGGCACCTGGACCGAGGATGCCACCACACAGCTTGTTATACCTTTGCATGCCTACCTTACGAAGTCGTAGACCCTACTTGTTTATAGAGACTACCCGTTTACAGAGATAGGATTGGATAGAGGCAAGGGCACCCTATCCATTGAGATAGATAGAGCTTTTCTCACAGTTATGTAGCATTCCTACCAGAAGCATTCAATAATTAGTGGGAAGGCCTACCAATAGATAGTTTGAAGATAGACGGATTCTCTTTTATTACGATTCAATAGCATGTATTAGCAACTGGCTTAAGAGCTAAAGCTATAGCCTGGCTCTGTCCTACCGACTCTCAAATCTATCATATGCCTTACGGAGGGGGTTTCTTCGCTAATGTTGCTAGCTTGGGTGCTGGTCTCGCTAGGATGAATGGTCTTTCTGAGATTAATGGCTTGTGTGCTGGACACATTTTGAAATTGGTGCTGGAGGGAAAGGACTTATAACCTATAAGGAACTGCCCTAGGTTTCTCTATAGAGTTATAATCAAAGGATCAAGTTACAAATAAATCCTATAAAAGGAGGATAGATTATTATAAGTGGTAACACATGGAAAATATGGAGGAATCTTAAGGATTCCTAGGTTTTAGCACTTGTTGTTGATATATTTCTAGCATTCTATTTTCTTAAGTCATTAATGGGACAATATTTTTCATAAAGTAATAATATTGCTCCTGCTAAACTAAACTATAATTAAAAAACTTAAACCTGGTTTCTCTTTTGCATCATGTTCCACACTTCACTGACTCATCCACCAATAGAGAGCGCTATCCTTCTCCACCATTAGATGTTCTCTGAATGGCATCTCCATTCCTGTCCTCTTCATTTTCTCTTTCACTTCTTTTCATATACGATTACTAGCCACTTACTATATTATACAATTACTATATTCAAGTTCTGGGAACACTATTCATGAATGTTGTTGCGTGCATTATATTAATGGAATCAAATCTAAAGAGATCAGCATTTACATGTCTATTCGCCAGAGATACCATTCGGCGTCGAAGCTATTGGCTCTTTGCTTAGAGGAGTGCAGGGTTGGGGAAGATTGGTGATATTCCTCCTATTAATATGTCACAGTAATCTAGGGACTAAACACAAGTCTCATCAAAGATTAATAACAATAAGGCATGAAAATGGTGTAATTGTGCTACAAAATGAGTAGCCGCTCTATATATTCACACAAAGAATGAGTAATACAATACAATATCATGCTGCAAGCATGAATGACAAAGCAATTTGAATTCCTAAGGAGATCATTCGAATTGAATGAGTTAGTCTAGCTTAACTAAATGTAAGCCACGGTCAACACTCAAGTTAACCACTGATCAAAACCCTAATTGACTCAACTGATCCCTAACTGAAGTCGAAGTGCAATAAATGACTAAGTCTAACTGTAAGTAGGTCAGACACATGTCACAGCAAGCCAACCATCAAGTGGTAGCGAATCAATGACTCCAATGAACCCCGATGAGGTTAACTGAAGTGTAACTGAACATCAAAGGCCATAGGTCACCCTGTACAATAAAGTAACTACTTAATATAACCAAGGAAACGAGGAAAACCTCATGGGAAAAATACCCCCCCTCAAACTAAGTAGTAAATCAAGAAATTTTTGGTATCCTGAGAATGTGCATGTGAACCTATGAATCCAAACTAAATGAATATTTCTAGAGGAATCATCCACTTTGGAAGAATAACAATGCACTCAACTGAATCAGAAATATAAACAGTTGCACAGTGAAAACTAGACCCATGTAGAGCAGCTGAAATCATCTGAAGAGAGAGCAAAGGTTGTTGAGGATTTGAACCATGTGTGGAACACTCAAGAAACTGATATGTTGCAGCCTTGAACAGCAAACCATGAGTGGTAAAATCATCCCCTATTCTTAGGAGCAAGTGTCCAAGCGAATGCAGAATGTCTTCCTCTTTACTAGTTCTATGAGGAGATGAGCATGTGACCAAAGGTAGAGAAGCCCTGGGACTATGGAGAGCGAATGATTGAGCTCCATAATCTGATATAGTTTCTTAAATAGCTAAATAATCACATAATAAAATATCAGCAACCTCATATGAGGAAACTAACACCAAATCCCCATCAGCAGTTTTGAAGAGAAAGAGCGGTACTTGATTTTTCACACCGGAATTGGTGAGAGAAGCTACAAGCATGACTTAAATCTTTTGGATTTTAAAATTTGAACCAAATAATATCAGATCAGAAATTAAATCAGATCTAAATAGGTTCACAACAGATCCAAAACTATGAAATGAAATCAAACCCCCAGCAGCAGTTTTGTAGGAGACTTGCGGTACTTGTTTCTTCACATCGTTGATGAGAACAGCTACAAGCAGTACTGAAATATTACGAATTTGATATATTAAACCAAGAAATATCAGATAAGATCTAAATAAGATCATATCATATCCAATAATTTTAATATCAGATTCAAATAAATGGTTAACCGAGACGGTGGATGCACAGCTTTCTTCTTCTTCAAAATTCTGAATTTTGGTGCATGCAATCCTCCAGGAATTTGCTGGAAAATCTAGATCATGGGAATTGAATGGATCACTCTGGTAATCTGATATTTCTTCCAAAATATCCAAGGTATCACATATTTTCACACCAGAAGCAACATTAGATGGAGAAAAATTAAATTTCTCTTCACTTTCGGAAGCAATTACTGGCAAATTTTGCACAAAATTCAAAGGAAAATCATTGGAGAGTGTTTGCATGGAAATGCAGCAGTGTTTTTCTTCAAAATCAGAGATTTGAATGTCTTCTTCTGTTTCAGAAATATGAGGATATGAGATATCAAATATCTCATGAACTTCCGGAGCATTAGCAGAAGGAATCACTGCATGGAGACTTTCTTCAATTCGAATTGACTGTGTAGAAGATTCTTCTTCATCTTCATCTTGAACAACTTCATCAGAGAGAGTAGAGGTTGAGACTTTTGAGTAAAGAACTCTTGTGGTGCTGGATGTGATATCCAAAGTGCTATTATGATCCTCATTGTGCTTGCCAAAGGTTCTGTGCAATTTGTCCAGAGATCCTTTGGGTATTCAGCAAAACCAATAAGGTAGCGCAAGCTAGGAGAAAGGGCCAGACATATTGCTCCAAAAGCTCTATCACCACCATTGGCTAGTCATTCTCATTCTCATAAGACTCTTTTCCAAGTCCAATAGACACCTCATAGAGACCTTTTCTCTTCAGAGATGTAATCATCTTCAACTTCCATTCCAAATAGCTTGTGAATGGGGTGAGAAGAGGGATTGATGAGTCCATTCGAAGTTGTACCTATTAGAACTTGCAAAAAAAAAAGGGGCACCATAATGTTGAACATCCTGCACATTTTAGGCTTTCATCACACCCAACATATTCAATCAGGCAAGCTTGATCAACAAGTTCCTTACTTGAGGTATTAAGTGGTAAGCCTTGGCTTCTGGTGCAGTGCTGGATTTTTGAGCTATTGCTCAATTTTCATGCAAGATCTGTCAAAAACCTTGTTTTTAAGAGATCTGAGCTTCGTCTCACCGTGAGCTCTAATACCATATTAATCTATCACAGTAATCTAGGGACTAAACACAAGTCTCATCAAATATTAATAACAATAGGGCATGAAAATGGTGTAATTGTGCTACAAAATGAGTAGTCGCTCTGTATATTCACACAAAGAATGAGTAATAAAATACAAGATCATGTTGCAAGCATGAATGAAAAAGCAATTTGAATTCCTAAGGAGATCATTCGAATTAAATGAGTGAGTCTAGCTTAACTAAATGTAAGCCACGGTCAACACTCAAGTTATCCACTGATCAAAACCCTAATTGACTCAACTGAGCCCTAACTAAAGTTGGAGTGCAATAAATGACTAACTGAAAGTAGGTCAGACACATGTCACATCAAGCCAACCATCAAGTGTTAGTGCTTCAATGACTCCAATGAACCTAGATGAGGTTAACTGAAGTGTAACTAAACATCGAAAGTGGTTGGAGGCACCCCTGTTGACTCCAGTTCATTAAATAATCAATTTAATGATGGAAGGCGCCTTCACTGCTCTGTTTAACTGATTGTAACCATCAGTTAGCAATATGGGGCATTAATGACACTCATATCACCCCTAGAGTGCTCCAGTTATCCTCCCCGATTATAGGAGAAGGCTAAGTTAGCCTCCTTAACTGAAGGTAGTGTTTGTGCCAGAAATTGTTTCCAGGCTATAAAGAAACAAGCCAACACAATCTCAAAAAATTCAATCAAGTAAACTAGGTTTTAGGGTTTCTGAAATGATTTCTTGGTTGTAAAGTCTGGTGGCTGAAGGGAATACATTCATGAGTCAAGCAGGAACTAAATCATAAACAAAAGTGAATAGAGATGCACAATATAATCAACAAGTATCAATCAAAATATAATCTTAAAGTTCATTCAGGACTGACAAGCATCACAAGCAAAGAAACCATGAACCAGCAATGAATATATCAGTCAAGTAGTTAAACAAACTCAAAATGAAGCTAAAACATATACTGAAGGGTGATCAAGATCATATATTTCATAGTTCTGTTCAACAAATAAACATGAGAGTTATGTACTTAACCCATCAACAAATCCAAGACCTCCTTAGCCAGCCAAAAAGTAGAACCCGTCTTCTGTCCCTTTGTCCCTCTTTTATAATTACAAAGAAGTAGTTATATCTCCCCTTCATTAGGTCGAAATTAAAACTACCAAGCAGTTACATTAACTAACTAATTCAACTAATTGACCAAAAATAGCAAATCAGATTCCTGGCAAATATGGTGAATTTCTGGAAAATAGGTGTCACACAATCTTCCATATCTCTCAATTCGTGACACTTGTGTAACAAATGAGAGAGGTTTTTGTAAATGGGTCCGTGGTGGACAAAAACCTCTCTTGGTTTTTAAAATTCATCTCCAATCAATCAGAATATGCCCCGTAAAATGAACACTAAAACAGGAAAATATTAAATATTTCAAATCCCTGAAAAATAGGCTGCAAAGATTAAACTGAATCTTTCAAACCTTGACAGTTGTTGCAAAACTGAGAGAGGTTTTTGTATATGGGTATATTATGAACAAAAAAATCTTTTGGTTTTCAAAATTTCCTCTCCATCAGCTCGTGGTCTGCATTTGACTTCAATAACCCAAAATAGGAAAAACTGAGCAGAATTCTCAGTGATCTTTGCATTTCACTTTAAACTGGATGCTGCTTAGATTGATAATCTTCTTTTGCTGGTAGAGCCGGTTCTTGGACCTCTTGTATTCCATGACTGAAAACTTGTGTAAATTTAAATCCTTTTGAATTGTTGGAGTAGGGTCCCGCAGGTACAGAAGAAGCTGCTATTTTGACGGACAGACAAGTTTAGCGGAGGTATAAGAGGTAGAGCTACGACACTGTAGCAGGTTTCTAGCTACAGATCAGAGCTGGAAACCATGACTGTTGAGACAAAGCATTCAAGGAAGATGATGGTACGTGAGCGGCTGATAAGAGAGAGATCACCCACTGCATTGAAGGCAGCAGCGGAGACAAGAGGGTTCAGCTACCCTCATAAAGGAAGCAGCGCCGGTACCCATGGTCAACGCTGGGAAGCATGGAAGACTGCAGGAAGCTGTGGTAAAAGAGAAGTGGTGCATAGTACCCATGATCAGCGCCGGGAAGCATGGAAGACTGCAGAGAACTGTGGTGTGATGGAAAGCGGCTACTCCAAGTACAGATACGCCGACTGTCACTAATTAGGGTTGGGGATTATTGTTGGGACAGGCCCACAATGTTCTAATGGCGAGACCTTCGGGCCGCCTATAAAGGGATATATTTTGTATTGTAAAGGGTTGGACTTTTTGGGCTGTTAGCCATTTGGCATGTTTTAGTCTTTGTATTGTAAATACCACGCTCTGGTTCTGTTATTAGCAGTAGTATCTTTCTGTAACCAGTAGCTGGCTCATTGAGTGTGTATGAACAATCCGCAGGGATTGACAGAGAGGGAAGGGTATATTGTAAGAGAGACAATATAGAGAAAGGGGAGAGATCTAAGAGAGAAGGGCTCCAGGCTATGTGTGGAGTTACCCAGAAGATCTCTAGCTGCATATGCGGTGCAGCAGAACTATGTTTACCTTCCCCTGAGCTATAATAGAGAAGCACAGATCTGTGGACGTAACTCCCATCCTAGGGGTGAACCACGTAAAACCTGTGTGTTATGTGATGAATGCATGTGTTTGTATAGTATTTACTGTTATCTGTTATTTTGCACTTGAACTTTGTTACAGATAGTGTATGTATGTGTTATTCAGTTCGCAGTAATATAGAAAGATAAATACGAGCTGAAGTCTTTTGGTATGTTGTATGAGGGTTCATTTATGCTTGCCTTAAAACAATCATTTAGTCACAGTATAAACAGTCTTGTATGTTGAGCCTTGCACGTCAACACGAACCACGCTAAGTGCGCTGAGCCGCGGAGGTAGGATATCGTAGAGAGGCGATATCGCACCAGCAAAGGAGCTGCGGTGCGTGATACCGCAGGTTAAGGACTTAGCGTTGGAGAGGAGTTGCGTGTCGCACGGTATGCGGCGATGTGGTAAGGTTGGAGATATTGTGAGTAAGTGGAAGTTGCACGATGAGGAAAGGGACCGCGCGACGCACGCAGAGATAGAGATCTCGCGGCTAGAAGAGCTGCGAGTAGAGGAGGTCACGCGACGCGAGCAGGAGGATCACGTGACACGCAGAGACAGAGGCCTTGCGGCTAGTAGAGCTGGGAGTAGCAAGTAGGGTGCCGCAGAACCTGGTCCAAGACTCTTGAGTCCTTGGCCAACCCATTAGAATCACTTCGGGTGAGACTTCAGGCCGCTTCGCGGTCTGTCGCCGAAAGGGCCAGTGATCTAGGGGTGTTGTTGGTTAATTATAGTAAACCCGGGTCTGCCCATAGCAACCAACAAATGGTCTTAATTTTATGGTGGACCACCATAGAATCTACCTGAGACCAAAGAGGACTAAAAGGGATGATTGGGCTCCTGGCTGGTTCAGAATGACAGCGCAGGATATTGAAGGCATCATTAAAGACTTTGATGAGCAATGGAAGCAAGAGTACAAAGACACCACACCACTATAATCAGATACTACACAGACAGACCCAGACAAGGCCAAAGAAAAAGTGGACACCCCGACACAGGATGAAGAGGACACACCAGAGGAGGAGGAGACAAAGAAGAAAAAACAAAAGATTACAAAACCAAGTGGCGAGATTAAATTGACAGCTGATGACTATGAGAAAATCGCAGTAAGAATAAGGGACAGAATGAGCGACACATTTCAGGCGATGCAGGCATCACAGGGTAAGATGCAGGGGGAAATAGACCAGCAGCTTGGCGAGTTGAAAACATTGACTAAGAAAACTACCATAATCCACACTCAGTTGAGCAAGGTGCCAGCAGGAGAAAGTTCGAAACAGTCGATCACTCGCGAAGAGGTCTTAGCAAAAGATCGTCTCAACACAGTTTTGATACCACCAGGGAGCATCTGACTCCCTGCAACAATGACGGACCCCCCAGTACAGTTTAGGCACCCTGTCGAGGTTAACCTCACAGAGTTTCACATCGATCAGTTGCAGATGATCCAGCAGCAGCTAAGCGCAGAACTCAGAAGTCGAGAGCTTGCAACTTATGAAGAAAACGCATAGCTGATGAAAAAGAATTCAGCACTTGTCACCAGTTTTCAGAAAAAGGCAGATGAAGTACGAACATATGAGAAAAGAGAGCAAGATCTCTCTCAAGTTTTACAGAGCATCACATTGGAACTGCCCCAATGTAACATTTAGTTCACCTTACCGGCCCTGCGGAAGGTAAGAAGAGTGGCAGACAGAGCAAAGGCTCTGGAGGAAACCGTGACAAGGATGGAAGAAGCCGCAGACAAAATGGAGGAAGACCACAGAGTGCAGATCGTCAAGCTTGAGGCTCGCGCATGAGACACCTCCCAGGCAGACACAAAAGCGAGAGTCGAGGCCTTTCAACTCACTTCTGCGCAGATGCAGCCTCGCATCGACGAGGCAATGTCAGTACTGACTGATGCGATGAGCACATGGTCCGAGTTAGATGAGCCACCTCAGAAAGTAGAAATCCAGGGAAGTATTTAGGAGATAGAGAATACCACGGTGGCAATGAAAGAAGAAATTAAGAGCTTAGCAGCTCTTCAGAAGATGAGAAGGACAAAGGAGATGAACCGCTTACAGCAGGAAGCGCAGCAGTTAAGAACAAAAGAACTCCACATCATTGACCTGCTTCAACCCTATCAGGAGCAAATCACCGACTTAGTCGACACGGTTGAGCAGAAAGTGAAGGAGTTCACTACCGCCAGAGAGAAAATTGATGCAACAGAGGACTCCAGTATTAGTCAAGCTTCGCTTGACTCGGCACGAGAGCATGTCGAGGTGATGCACAACAAAGTCGCAGGACTTCGGGACAAGTTGCAACGGACTTCGCAGGAAGCCAAGGTGAAGCTGCAGCAAGAGAAGCCCGCTGGCAGTGGCTCGAGGGTGAGACACAAGTAAGTGTTAGGGGACTGTTGGAGTAGGGTCCCGCAGCTACATAAGAAGCTGCTATTTTGACGGAAAGACAAGTTTAGTGGAGGTATAAGAGGTAGAGCTATGACACTGTAGCAGGTTTCTAGCTACAGATCAGAGCTGGAAACCATGACTGTTGAGACAGAGCAGTCAAGGAAGATGATGGTATGTGAGCAACTGAGAAGAGAGAGCTCACCCACTGCATTGAAGGCAGTGGCAGAGACAAGAGGGTTCAGCTACCCTCATAAAGGAAGCAGCGCCGGTACCCATGGTCAGCGCTGGGAAGCATGGAAGACTACAGGAAGCTGTGGTAAAAGAGCAGCGGTGCATAGTACCCATGATCAGCACCGGGAAGCATGGAAGACTGCAGAGAGCTGTGGTGTGATGGAAAGCGGCTACTCCATGTACAGATACGCCGACTGTCACTAATTAGGGCTGGGGATTACTGTTGGGACAGGCCCACAGTGTTGTAATGGTGAGACCTTCGGGCCGCCTATAAAGGGATATATTTTGTATTGTAAAGGGTTGAACTTTTTGGGCTGTTAGCTGTTTGGCATGTTTTAGTCTTTGTATTGTAAAGACCACGCTCTGGTTCTGTTATTAGCAGCAGTATCTTTCTGTAACCAGTAGCTGGCTCATTGAGTGTGTACGAACAATCCGCAGGGATTGACAGAGAGGGAAGGGTATATTGTAAGAGAGACAATATAGAGAAAGAGGAGAGATCTAAGAGAGAATCGCTCCAGGCTGTGTGCGGAGTTACCCAGAAGATCTCTAGCTGCATATGCGGTGCAGCAAAACTGTGTTTACCTTCCCCTGAGCTATAATAGAGAAGCACAGTTCTGTGGACGTAACTCCCATCCTAGGGGTGAACCACGTAAAACCTGCGTGTTATGTGATGAATGCATGTGTTTGTACTTATTTACTGTTATCTGTTATTTTGCACTTGAACTTTGTTACAGATAGTGTATGTATGTGTTATTCAGTTCGCAGTAATATAGAAAGATAAATACAAGCTGAAGTCTTTTGGTATGTTGTATGAGGGTTCATTTATGCTTGCCTTAAAACAATCATTTAGTCGCAGTATAAACAGTCTTGTATGTTGAGCCTTGCATGTCGACACGAACCATGCTAAGTGCACTGAGCCATGGAGGTAGGATATCGCAGAGAGGCGATATCGCACCAGCAAAGGAGCTGCGGTGTGTGATACCGCAGGTTAAGGACTTAGCGTTGGAGAGGAGTTGCATGTTGCACGGTGCGCAGCGATGCGGTAAGGTTGGAGATATTGCGAGTAAGTGGAAGTTGCGTGATGAGGAAAGGGACTGCGCAACGCGCGCAAAGATAGAGATCTCGCGGCTAGAAGAGCTACAAGTAGAGGAGGTCACGCGACGCAAGCAGGAGGATCGCGCGACGTGCAGAGACAGAGGCCTTGCGGCTAGCAGAGCTGCGAGTAGCAAGTAGGGTGCCGCAGAACCTGGTCCAAGACTCTTGAGTCCTTGGCCAACCCATTACAATCACTTCGGGTGAGACTTCAGGCCGCTTCACGGTCTGTCGCCGAAAGGGCCAGTGAGCTAGGGGTGTTGTTGGTTAATTATAGTAAACCCGGGTCTGCCCATAGCGACCAACATGAATGACCTAACAGCTCCTTTTTTCTCCTCAATCTTCTAAGGTTTGATAGTCAGCTTTCCTCAATCTTCCTTGACTATTTTCTTTTTGTTTTTAATGCAGGGTAAGCTTTACCACAGGCTCAAATAATTTAGGTCACAGAATGCTCCACACTCCTCACTAAAACTGCTGGTGAAACTAGCTATCATCCCAACTGCTCATTTAGTGAATAAACCATCTCCAGAATGTATAACAACACCTGTGTATTGTGGTCCTATACAAAAAATAACCCTTAATGCCTTTAAATGCAACTTATGAGTTGTCTCTGTGCAAAAAAGGTTTTACACAAGTGATTTCAGCTACCAGCTCCTTATATCAACTTATGGTTTTAAAATCAACTGGGAATTGTTTATCTAGTAGATGAGGAGATATAAAAGCAATCTTCTGTCTGCTCATTTTCTGCTCTCATTTTCTTTTAACACCAAAAACAGTAAGCTTTAACACCTAATAAAATTAGGTCTTCCTGCAATTTCAAATGTTCGGCTCCTTCGTTGCATTGTTTACAGGCAGCAAATCAATTTGTGAAATTTGGATAACAGAAAATGCACAGCTCTTCACACTATCATCTTTCCAGGTTTTGAAAGGTAATGGTTCAATGTAATGCTGTTGTTTTATATGCTACCAACATAACACAGCTGCTAAACCTTGAAAGGGCTAATTCTGATTTTCCTTTATGCAACTCTGTGTGTGTAAAGTGCAGTACAACTGGGAAAAGTAGGCCCATAACAGCCATCAATAATAATCCTGAGTTGACAACTGCAGCGGCCTTGTTAAAGACCTGTTCTTTCCTATGATGAATAACACTACCCATTAAAAAGGCACATCCAAGCACAAGCAACATGTTTGACAAGATAGAACCAAATAAAGATTGTTGCACAATATGAATCATTCCATTTTTAAGAGCATATAATAAGATGATCATCTCAGTTGCGTTTCCAAATGTGGCATTCAAAAGGCCTCCAACTGTGGGACCAGTGAAAAATGCTAGCTGCTTTGTTACAAAACCTAGTTGCTCGGCCAAAGGTGTTATTCCCAACAAGCTGAAAAAGAAAACCCATCTCTGAAATGTATTGATCTGCTCCGATAAATGAGCTAAAATCACTACTGCAAGACCAAAAGGAAGCAACAAATTTATTTTGTTTTGCATAGTGACAATGTGTATGCTTTCGAATATTCGATTTTTCACTCTTCTAAATGTCCACTTGTTCAAGACGTCCACCTATGGTCCATTCATTGTAGACTTGAATTCATGATCCTTTCTATCAACATTTGAGGGGCTAATAAGGATCTGCTCCTCAATTTCATCATCTCTGTCATAATCTGACGATCCCATTTCTATTTGAGTCTGATCAACATTTCTCTGAGTTGCTGAACCGACAACATCATCCATTTATAAAAACTATATCATGCATACCATTCCAAATATGAGTACAATCACTGATCTACAGGGTCATAAAGATTTATGTGGCTCTTCAGATTACTCCCAACTGTCACACTGGCGAAACCCTAAATTCCTTTGCAACGACAAATTCCGGATTTTTAGGCAATGTGTCTCCACCTCAGTGTCAACCAGCTTCGTAACCTTCAGTTTGAGAATCTCCTGCCGGAAATCGTGCCTCATTCCACTTACTATCATCATTTGCCATAAATTTGCATCCAGTTGCCAGAACGGTTGCCAGAATCTCCCTCACATGAGACTGACGCCTGTTTACATGAAAAAAACTTGGCAAAACGCATATCAAATGTGACCAATGATTTATTTAACACTTTAGGAACGAAATCCCCAAAAAATTGGACTGAAAAATGACCATTCTGGCAAAAAACGATTTTCTTGTAGCGCCGCAGTGTAATTTTTTGGCCGTTGCGCTACAAGAATAATTTAAAACCAATTTTGGCACTTTTTAGTCATTAATTCCACTTTGAATGAACTTTAGGTGATAAACTATGATCATGATGTTGTTTGTGAACTAATTAATCCATATAATGTCTTAACAAACCCTTCAGGACCTGTTGTGCCCCTACCCAACAGCCTCTAAAAAACATTATTTCATCAAACAAAATTTTATTTTGTTTTGATGAAATGTTTGAATTTCATATAGCAAAACTAAAGAATTGACAGCTACTGAAATGGTGACATTCCAAAAGCTACTGAAACAATGAAATTAAATGTTTTTTAAAGAAAAACCTTTGCGAGCTATGGATTAGTTGACAAAATCACTACTTTGAAATTATTATTTTGAATGGATTTGCATTGAAAATCAAGGGTTAAATGATAATAATTTGTAATGATCTAATCTTGAAACTTTATCCAAAGATTTATCATTTGATTTTATTATGTGATTTTGTTATCATAAGTATTGATAAGGTTTTGAAATTTGAAGGTTGATTATTGTATTTTTGAGGCACCTTATCAAAGTGCATTTAAATTACATTTCCAAGGCTTTTCGTTCAATCCACGAATTACGCATAACACAACCTTATTATTTGATCTTGATCTTTATGATGAGCTTCATATGTCATTTTTATTATTGCATGTAAAAGTTGAGGTTGATACTATGGGTTATGAGATTTGTATTTCGCGTAGCATGTCTCCTATTCCTGAAAGTTGAAACTATTATACAGTAAGGTTGATATGTTATTGCTCGAGGATGCCCCTGGTGTCCAAGCTGAGATGTCCACAACTTTTCTCAATTCCAAACCTTTATAACTTTATTGATCACATGATCATATTGACACATTCAGATGAATTATCTAAATACTCAATTTGTTATACATCTTAAAAGATACAGGTGAAGGTTTAAGAATGAGCATACTTTTCCTTTTTATTGAAGATTATTGTCTGATTTATCCACCGGTTATTTGAATAATGCCACGTTGTGGTTATCAATGAAGGTTAAAAGGGTTATCATTTCAATGGAAAGATTTGTGGATTTTGTTTTATCCACAACGGGATCCTCATATTAAGCCAACCATCTGTTCTCCGATATTGTAGAGATTTAAGGGATGCCAGCCGAATCTATGGATTATTATACTGCCACTGATAATAAAACAAATATCCAGAAGATTCTGAAATGTTGCAATTGCACATATTGAAACAAATCGCAGAGTTTGAAAATCGCCAACACATCTGGAGAACAAAAGGGAAGATCTGTTGTCTATCTTTTCAGATTGCCTTTCTAATTTACATATGTAATATTTTGATTGATTGATATTAAGAAGATTTTTTTTAATTCTTATTTGTTTATTGCAGGGCTGTTGGTTCTTTGGAGTAAAGCGTGGTTGATTTTATTTTAATCTGAGCACACATCATCCTAACTAGCCGACGGAAATGTAGAATTTCTAATGCAGTTGGAGAAAATAATGGTTATTGAGGAGAGACCAGAATCATGGAAAGTGTAATAGACAGTTCATTGAAGAAGAGGAATGCCGGGAATAAGGAGATGGACGAAATCGCGTTTTCAACTTACAGGCGTTTTTCTGGGCTACATTGTGAGCAAATGGAGACAGATCTAAAAAATCCGCCACATGGGTTTTTCCCAGAATGGACCCATTTATCTTTACTCAGGACGATTTCACTAGAAAGTGATGGATTTTAGGAGATTTGTGGGATCCTCTGAACGCGATTTTTTCAGTTGCGTCCGGCAAAAATTCGCTTGTGTAAAACTCAATTTGGATTTTCTTCTGATCTTTGTTTATTTAAACCAGGGGAATTTGATAACCAGAGGGGGGGGGAGCTCTGTTTGAAGAATTATTTCTTCAAGAAGATCTAAATGCCTGATTGCTGAAAAAGTTGGGAGCGTTCAACAGTGCCAGGTGAGATTTTTCTTCCAGATCTGATGAGACGCTGCCAGTGGGGGTCGATAGTTGGGGGAAAAGGGACAACAAGACTGCGGTTTGATCTTCTGTAACTCGAGACAGTTTCATGTCAGCATATACAATCTTTAAACTGGTGATAACTTATATATATGTTTACAGTTTATACTTATCACATGTGTATGTTATCCCTGGTCTTGTTACTGTTTTTTCTATATTATTCATGTTTGTCATAATCTCTTTTATGAAATTGTGCAAATATATTATGTTTGGCTATTGACTTATGCTGATTATCGATCTGTTAATGAATGCCATGTTGTAAATCGGTGACTGGCATCGTTACGTATGTGGTTTACACGTCTATTGTATGATCTTGGTGTTTTCTAAATTTATTTCGAAGATTTTCAAGATTATTGATAGTCCTGTTAGCAGACCTGATTTCAGTTTGCTCCTGATTAGGATAGGACTTAGATTAGTTTAATATTTTTCTGTTTCTGTCAATAATATTATTTAAAAATCTATTTGAATCAGATCTGTATATATTTATTACATTCAGATTGTTTCTTGTAATTATTGTACAAATGTATATAATATATTTCTGTAGAACATCAACCCTGTCAATATTCAGTTTTCTATTTTTGAATTTTGAATTAATTCCTTTAAGTAGATTTAATTTAATATTTTTCTCTTGTGATATATAACATTAATTAATCTTTGTAATCATAGGTTTGGGTCTGATTAACAATCAGTAGCGTTAGTTTTAACAATTAGACTTTCAGGCTAACAGAGCCTTTAAACCTGTCGGAAACAACCATCCCAAACAGCTTGGAGCCTGCTCTAAGGATCCCGGTCTGGGTTGTCTTCCCCGTTACGTGCATAGTCACCTATGCCCGTCAACAGGACCTAAGGAAACAAACCATAAGGAAAATTTAAAGCAAAAAATCAAAACTTCATTTAAAACCAAAAAATTTCCTAAAGTAAGCAAATGAGAAAATTTAAGCATATGAGCAAACCTAAAATAAAAATCACAATCAAAATATATAAATTTGAAGAAAACAAGTTCCTGACTTAACAGGTAGGCATGGGTGTGATCTAGCTGATGTCATCTGGTGCTCCTCTGATGTCAATTAAGTCAATAATACTTAGGATAGTGGTTTAACTAGGCCAAATTGACCAAAATGAGTGTGTAAGGTGGTAAATGTCTCCAACACCTCCTCCATGCAGGTAAGACAGGATAAATAAGAAAATTTAAGAAATGTCAAACAAATGACCACAACTAGTCAATGGGACTGCAAAGTACGAGATATTCAAAGATAATATTTTAAGTTAGTTAATGGGCATTTTGTTAATGATACCTTTCTCGACATTTCCACATTCATTTCTCTGATTAAACTATTACTAGGAGTGCTTGGAAAATTGTGTTAGCTTGATTAGTAAGAAAATAGCATCTTTTCATTATTAGTGGGCTAGAACTCTACAGCAGCCTAATATGGTCTTCACACTGGACATAAGGCAATCTAGAGGAGGGCTATACTTCATCAGCTAATTCAGTAGTTTAGAGGGTGTTCGCTCTAAGCTTAAGGGGATATGGGATTCACTCCGAAAGAGCTTAAAAAGGTTTTCGCACAGATCAAAAGAAATAATGAATGTAGGTACAAATTACTCTTCGAAGCTTAAACAACATATGACATTAGTAGGGTAACATATTCTTTGTCTAAAGCTCCAACTAAGTGAGTTCACCTAATAAGAATGGTTAGTTTACCTAATATATATGATCATCCGTTAAAGCTTTTTGAAACCATAACTAAAGGCTATACAAACTTAGGTTATGGGGGTGTTTTTTTTTTGTTTGGACTAATGAATCTAGATAAGCCAGCCATAATAGAGAATTGTAATTACAAACATAATATATCTATTTGTTCTGTCTAGACAATTTACGATCTTCACACAGATCAAAGTGAATGGACATAAGATAGAGTCTGTTTAAGGCTGGACCAATAGGACTAAAGCATTAGTGTTCTCCCATCTCGAGGTGAACTAACCACAAGACTAAGCTAGTCTTTGAAGGTGGCTTAATAGGGTTCTGAGGATGGGGACAACTAAGATAGGGGTGTTTGGTATGCCTAGCTGATTCTTCCTCTTCTTTTAGATATTACTCTACGAAGCTCCCAAAGAAACATCTAATATAAGAATTATAAGTAGTAGTTATGTCTCTTCAGCTTAATAAGACAATATTAACTCCATCTATACAACGCTTAAGACACAACCTTCACTCCAATGGACGAGACTTTCTTTAAGGCTTGTTTTTATGGACCAAGAAGACTAAAGCTAGTGTTGCCCAATTGAAACCTACTTTTTTGTAGAAGCCAGGTAGACCTCAGATAGAGTGAAGTAAAACCTAGGTTAATTAGTGTTCTTAGTGCCAGGTAAAGTTATACATGGCGAGATCACATAGTAACACGCCTATATGTGAGTATAAAACGTTAAGAACGTAGAGATGCAAGTTTATATATATTTTGCGAGGACGTAGAGATACAATAAGTTCGACATTGAGATGGTAGATACGCTAGTCCAAGTTTCTAATCTCTTTATGGCAATATCATATGTTAATACCATAAGATCTGGTGACATCATATATTGACTAGTAGAGCTAGCTGCAAGGAGGTCTGCAGACAGTTAGAGTAGTTTTAATAGAGGCAAGTAAGTAGTAGTAGATCCAGTTTGTAGAGGTGCAAGCTCTTCTAGCTAGTAAGAGGTTGTTGTTGGTCTGGTTGCAACGACAAGGTAAGCTAGCTTTAGTGCAATGAGCATATGTCTTTCCATCTGGAATCAACTCTAGATCTAGGTCTAGGTAGGAATCGGCCTCCATAGTCGTCCCAGGTCCAATTCGAAGCGGTAACATCATATAGTAACAGGTATATATGCATAGGCATGCACTAGACCACCCATACCTATTTGCTCTAGGTTGTTGTTGTTGTTCTGATGTTAGAGCCAAGGTAGAGCTAGTATAACTAGTAGGACTAGTTTTATGGACTTCAACGTATGCATGCCAACGTTATATATGAACATTGGTAGAGTAGTAGGCCCCGTTAAGATTCAAGTGTTAATTGGGGCTAGTCCAAGTGTAAATGTAAAGCGGATATCAGATGTGAACTAATGGGGATCTAGTAGGAGCTTTCAGAGCCCCAGGTCCAAGTAGATATGGCACCATCATATATAAAGCAAACTTAGACTAGGTTAACACGTCTCGATGCCAACATAGTATATGTAACAAAAACTAGGTAAAGATGCTATGCATGAGATCTGCAAGTTGAGTTATCCCATCCAACTAGGTATTATCCTAATCTAATAGAGTTCTTAGTGCAGTTCATCATATCTGTTCTAAGAGTTGTGCAGGTATGGGGCTACGCTATGAGGTAGGTCTGTTGGTGTTGTTAGGGTTCCTACAAAGGTTTTTTCTCCTATTATTTAGTTGTTCATGGCAAGTAAGTATCTTTGATGACATCGTATATAAAAGAGCTAGTATTAGATCTGGTTCATGGGGCCATGGCGGGCCTAGTTTATTCTCGGGGCTGCTATGAAGTCCACAGGTAATGACCACGTGCAGTTTGTCAGATCAGATATAGATCCAACATTGGGCCCAGCTAAAACAGATGTCAATATAATATAGTAACTAGTATCTATGTCAAGTGGAGATGCATATATCATATATGAACCATGTGGAGATATAATAACTGCTTCTGGTTTTTATGCTAGTAATGTTGATCCTATCCTCCTGCCTCCTACTGCTTGTGCTGCTTGGCCTTATGTTGGTGGTTATAAAAATGCTTGGAATGCTGCTCCTTAAACTGCTTATTCAAACATCGGGAATCATGCTGGTAATCCTTATAATGTTGTTGGTGCTTATGAGAATGCTAGTTCAATTGGGTTCTAGGGATGTTGCTGGTTGTTCTGATTGGCTCGGTTCTTCTAGTTTAAATGTTGATCAAACTGCTGAGAGTAGTGCTGCTACTAGGCCTTACTAGACTTCTTCCTCTTACCCGGTGATACTTATGATGGAAATTAGACTACTTATTGTGCTGGGACGACTTGTGCTTGTGCTACTGGGAATAATGAAGTTGGAACTGCTGGTCCTAATGCTTCTAAAACTCCTTATGGATATGATCCTAGTGAAATTGGTGTCGCTAGAAATTAGACTTGTTATGCTGAGAATAATGCTGCCCCTAGGAATGCTACTTATTCTGCTGCTAGTCCTGTTTATACTTGTGCTGTTGGTAATTATGCTGGAAATTCTCTTGGTATTGCTTTTTTTAATGTTGCTTTTGCTACTTGTCCTGGGAATACTTTTGTTTCCCGAAATGAGGATGGTGATACTGGTGCTGCTGGAAATTAGAATGGAACTGGGTGGGGGATGCTCGTTCAACTTATGCTGATGCTGGGGCTACTGGGAGTAGTGCTACTGGTCTTTAGGCTGGTACTGCTTCGGGAACTTATGCTAGGAATCCCGTTTAAACTGATGATGCCGGGACTGCTAGTTATAGTGCTGCTCTGGGAAATGCTCTTGGAAATTATGGACAAACTAGTTATGTCACTTCAACTGCTTGTGCTACTTGTTCTAATGCTGGGAATTATGCTACTTAAATTGGTGTTGATTCAGCTAATTCTGCTGGTAAAGTTGGGGCTCTTTCTTCAACAACTGCTTATGCCGAGCTGGTTCAAAAGGGGTTCAGAAGGGAAGGGCTTGCTTGACCAACGATGTATTAGTAAGGGCAACTTTTTGTTGGGGGAAGCTAATGCATTTCTCCTCACAGCCAAGAATTCAGTATATATGTAATAACTATAGATTATATGATACACAAACGGAGGTGAAAGTGGATAATCTCATTTAGTAACGAAAAAATCAAATCCTCAAAAGAGTGAGGGGAATAAAGAGAAGGTTATTGCAACCCTTTGCTATGCTCTTTCAGGGTAATTAATCAGAGATAAGATATAAGGGGATAATATTCTCGCTACGGTAAAGGAAAGGATAACCCTAAGCAACTATTCGAGGGGAAGGTAAGGTAAGGCGTAACGTGTTGAGGCTACGCATATTGAAAGCTAGGCTACACGTACTGAAAGCTCAGTATTGAGGGAATAAAATAGTGGCAGCTTAAAGGGGCGGAGATGCTTGGCTAAAAGGAGAGGGTCTTTTCAGTCAGTTAGGACCCATATCTAGACAGTTTGATCCTAGCCAGATAACCCATATAAACCCCTGTAGAACTTGAACTAAAGGAAAATAACCATCAACCAATAGGGATCTAAAATGGTTAGATGTTTATCTATAAATGAAAGGAATGTTAGCTATGGATTTGCATCATTGAATGTAACTGGGTCTTGGTCTCGATCGAATGTGCAAATTCTTGGACAAAAGCTAGGCTTGGTTACTTGCAGGAGCCTAGGAGGAAAGGAAGCTTCTTCAGGCTAGAGAGAGATGGATGTAGAGATAAATATATTTCTATATTCTATATCTATTGCTAAAGCATTATTACATATAGAAAGGTTATGACTAGCAGCCCGCCTAACTAATTTAGGACATGCGAGTACATAATATGCCTTTGGATAGGCATGGCAGTAGTGCCTAGCCTGGTATGCCTGGCTGATAGTAGGTAGGGTGTCATAGCCTGGTTGGGATACCGAGTGAAAATGAGAAGGGTTGGGGTACAAAACCTGGCATTGGAATTACCGAGTGTACACTTACTTCGTGACATAAGGCTTAGCATTGAGGACACCTTCAAATAGTATTATAGTAGGCATGGCAAAGTATCTGGTTATGCCTTACCTGAGTAGATCCCTTTTAGGTACATAGTCACTCGACCAAAAGAAGAGGGGAAGAAATAGAGGATCCTAGTATTTATTTTCCGCTAGCTCTTTTAAGTAAGTGTTACGAAGAAAACTTACTATGGCTTGGGGTACCACAATAGATAGAGTAACCCCAGAAATCAATCCTTTCCAATATGCAAAAGAAAGCAAATATCTAACACTAAAGGATCTCAATACATACCCTATTCCGGATAGTTGATGTAGATCCCCGTTGAGCTTTTCCACTCTCGCTTGTATAAGTAATTTGCTCTCTCAACATTCAACAAACAAGACAAGCATTCTATATGATGGTGTTAGACCTACTCTAGCATATATAATCAATAACATATAAGCATTTAAAAGCATCCATGGATTCAATATTCATTTAAATACACATTACTGGACAAGAAAAGATATTTTTATTAATATAAAACAGAGATTACAATAGTGACAACCTCTGTCGGCAGGTCTGCGAATTAGAGAAACTGAGTCCTCCACCTAGGCTTCCACCACTTCAATCCTCCATTTCTCGATAGCAAGCTCACAAGCAAAGGAAATCTTGGGAAGAACACAAAGTGCTCTAAGGGACAAAGGGATGCAGACTCAAGTATGAGCTTCGGCAACAATGGACTATATTTCTCTTGCTCTTCAATTCCTCTCCTTTCAATGTATCCAAAGGGTTCCTTATATAGTGCTTCAATGGGGTAATGGAAGGTCAAATCTGAGCGATCTCAAGGCATATGGAAGGCCAAGAGACAAGTGACTCGGATCCACATCAAGGAAAACTCCAAAACTATTTGGTATTTTGCACACATCCTGGTGTACGCGGGTTTACGGGTCAAATCCGCGTATATACGCGATAATGGGTTTAAAAGTCATGCATATCAAATAAGACATGTTTTTATGGATGATCTTGGAAACATCAAAGGTAAAAAATGGTCCATAGGGTCCAAAGAGTTTGCAAAGGGACAGGGAAGGCCATAAAGGTGTGATTCACCATGTGTGGTAAAATCAGCTGTAATAGATGCCCCCTAATGTGTGAGGTCAGAGGAGTGATACGATGGCCGAAATACATTATAAGTCCATCCCAGAAGTGGAGTGATGAAGAACCAAGTGGAAGAACCAGCCATCCAATAGTACAATACAATAATCAAACTCTGCACATAACTGCAAGTAGATATAACAGTCCCAAATACATAAGAGTACAATGGCCATGAATAGGCATGATACAAAATATGACATGTGTGGTCATCGCCACGTACAATATAGATAGATCAGAATCTCCATAATGAAGATATACAACGGATCATGATCTCCATGAAAGCTGAAGATATATAATGGATCAAGATCTCCATAATGGCTGGAAACATCTGACATACACTAGAATCAAGTCATGAGAGCTGAAATCTCATGAACACTGGCACGATCAAGGAGATAGCATATATGAAATGCCACCAATCTGGAAGGTCTTCTACATAATCCGCTATGAGTATATGTCCTACTATGCGAATAGAGGTGTTATAGTTGATTTTACCACACATGGTGAATCACACTTTTATGGCCTTCCCTGTACCTCTGTAGACTCCTTAGACCCCATGGACCATTTTTGTACCTTTGATGTTTCCAAGATCATCCCTAAAAACATGTAAAAATTGCCATACGCGACTTTTAAACCCTTTCTCGCATATATACGCGGGTTTGACCCCTAAAACCGCGTACATCAAGATGTGTGCAAAAGGCCAAATTCTTTTGGAGTTTTCCTTAATGTGGATCTCACTCACTTGTCTCCTGGCCTTTCATATGCCTTGATATCACTCGAATTCGACCTTTCATTACCCCATTGAAGAGCTATATAAGGAACCCTTTGGATACATTGAACGCATGAGGAATTGAGAGCAAGAGAACTATAGTCCATTCTTGTCAGAGCTTATACTTGAGTATGCATCCCTTTGTCCCTTGGAGCACTTTTGTGTTCTTCCCAAGCTTTCCTTTTACTTGTGAGCTTGCTATCGAGAGATGGAGGATTGAAGTGGTGGAGGCCCAAGTGGGGGACTCGGTTTCTCCGATTCGCAGACGTCCTGACAGAGGTTGTCTCTATTGTAATCTCTGTTTTATATTAATAGAAATATCTTTTCCTGTCCAATAATGTGTATTTGAATGAATATTCGATCCATGGATGATTTCAAATGCTTATATGTTATTGATTATATATGCTAGAGTGGGTCTAACACGATTATATATAGTATGCTTGTCTTGTTTATTGAATGTTGAGGAAGCAATTTATCAATTCAAGCTGGAGTTGGAAAGCTCAACGGGGATCTACATCAACTGTCTGGAATAAGGTACAAATCGAGATCCTTCAGTGTTAGATATTTGGTTTCTCTTGCATATAGGAAAGGATTGATTTCTGGAATCAAGTTGTCTGTTGTGGTACCCCAAGCCATAGGAATTTCTCTCCGTAACAGAATTGGCGACTCCGCTGGGGACGTTCCTTGTTTTTCTTTAGGGTTTGGGGGCACAATGTGCTTGATATTCTTGACTTGCTCTTTGTTCCTCCTTGTTTCTATGTTGCATTTTATAGTATGTTCATCCATTGACACTTCCCTTTACTGGTTTGACCCTTGGCATGATTTTTACCACTGTCTTCTCTATATACGCAGGTTTTTGGCCAAAATTTGGGTACATACGCAGATTTTTGGTCAAAAGTCACGTATACACGTAGGGTTTTGGCCAAAATCCGCGTATACATGCAGCTTTTTGGCCAAAAGTCGTGTATATACGTAGCCGTTCTTTAAACAGTCGCATACATCCTCCCTTTTGGTGAGTTTGATTTTGTGGGAAGTTGTTGAGTGGGTTATGAGTGTGGTTGGGTCTTCCTTGGGTCTGATGTTGTTTGTTGGATGCTTCTTTTATGACCAGAGACCGCTTTTTCATTGATTTTTCTTTGAAAGTAGTTTTAGTCATTTATCCTTTTGTTTTTCCATTAGTGCATTACTCTTTTTTGTCTCGGTGTCTTACTGAGCTTGTGTTTTATACTTGCTACAAAGACTAAGAGTTTTAGATTACTTTTATTGCATTTTTCATTCTCTGATATTGAAAAATACAAATTAGTTGCACTCTTAGTTGCATCTTAGATATGGATTTGAGGAGGTACTTGCATTGGATTGCTTGGATGAGAGTTGTTTTTAGGCTTTCATATAGGAAGGATTGCATTGGCATTCGAAAAGGATAATATATTTATGCATCTCATGTAGTGGCATGCCCTATTTTTCATTTGACAAAGATTGCACTTAACATTGTTTGTTATGGTGTGCACTTTTATTTCACTGCTAAGTCTTCATATCACTAGTTTCACGACCATTTCCCTTTGAGTAATCACAGCCAATTAAAATCAATGCTTAATTAAAATGAATTACACTCTTTTCTTTTATAGGGTGCACCAACAAGATTAGGTTTTAGGGTCTTGGAATAGTTCATTGTGAGTAAATTCTCCAAGACCACTAAACGAAACAATTAGGTGTCTGTCCAGGTGAGATAGTGAAATCCGTGGTATAATTAGTGTTTCTCAGGATGCTCCTCTTACACGGGAGTTAACCACAATGCAGTGTGAGCGGTTATGATTGGGATGACCCCTGTTTGTAACTGAGTAGCACCAAAGATATTTCCAAGATTGTATTCATATCTGGGGGCTCTTTCGAGAGTTTCGAGCTTTGCTACCCTGCCCATACGGTCAATCCCACCTGTAATTGTCCACTTGAGCATTGGTTATATTGGGGTGACCTTAGTTGCCTTACCTAGGTATCACAGGCAGTACTTGCAGAGGTTATTCTATAGGTGTCCCAGCCAGGTAGGGGTTGGACAACACAGTCGCTATATGCGTTGAAGCTGAGAGCCACTATAATTGGTTACATACCACCATTTGTTGTGTATGGGGGTCTTAAGCCTCTCCTAGGCGAGACATACCTGCTTCATTCGGGAGCTCACATATCCTCCCCTTGGTTTGCTTGTATTTTGGTTGTATATTTTCTTAGGAGTGTGCTCTTTGTGCGCTAGTTGGCCTTTGGAATCGTGGTTACTTGAGTATATTTATGCTCTCTTGAGTTCAGGTCCTTTTATTTCGGCATGCCTGGTATCCTATCACCCGTCCTTGGTCCTAATACAGACCTTGGTGTCAGACTTAGGGGCATCACATCCCCTTACCATGATCATAGATTTGGGAATGGTCATATTCCATCCTCTACTCCATTTGTGGAGGATTTTTATTCCCTTCACTCGGTCTTTACACTAGTGGTCACCCTCATGGGGGTGGTAGTGGATGTGTGATCGTCGGGTCTACACCTTACTTTCCTTTTTATGTCCCATCGTTCACTGCATTGTTTCCTTTAGGTGCAGTTGTCATGATCATTCCTCCCTATATCCTATAGTTTGGATTTTTTATTGACTATTTTGGGTTGTTTTGGACTAATATGGTTTTCATGTAGGGTCCAGTTTTTGTATACTCTCTCCGAGGTTTCGACCCATTCGTTCCTATCACAGGTATTATGTCTAAACTGGCATATAGATTAGGAGATCACATCCTCTTGCATTTATGCATTTCCTTATGACCATTCCATCTTAACCCTAGGTACGAACCCATTCCATGGTATCACGAAACCTTCATGCTGCTGTAAGAAGTGGTACTATGTGAATGGTAGAGATTTCCTATACATGGGTGTCCTAGCTAGCTCCCTTTTGCATTTGGTACCCATGTTGTGAGTCCTCTCTTAGGTCCGGGAGTCCCTTTTAGTCCTGCCATGTCCTTGAGCAAGAGCCTCATACTCCTCTTGATATTTTTGCTGCCCTGTTTCCTTAGGACTCCCTTATGTGAAGTTGTAATTACATTGTCATGAACTTTGCCTACCTCATTGAGCCTTATGTTGGCTTCCCTGACTTTGAGTATCAGCCATATAGCCCGAGCTTTTCTCATGTCTAGCCACGCAGAGCCATTTTATATATCCTTTGCAGCTTGATTCCCAATTTTTACTGGGAGAGGAATTTCCCCCGAGTGTCGCTATCTTACACATATGTCCTTGCATTGAGCATAGGTATGTTCTGCTGCTTGGAACTAGTTTGTTTGTCCCTTGACAGTCGTCTTCTTCTAGTATATAACTATAAAACACTTTTATTCTTTTTCAAGCTTTTCAAAATATTTGAAAAAGTCCAAAAAACTTTAAAAACCAAAAAGCCGGACAAGAAAAGATGTTATCTTTGGCAGAAGTCGAGCCATGTCGCCTTCGAGCAGAGCACTATATATCACATCCATTGGTTGGGCTAATAGTTTGAATTTAGGAGCTGTACTCGTTTCTTTGAGTTTATCTCCACCGACTGGTTAAGCTTCCAGTCCCTATGGAGCCTCTCTCGATGCCTCCTGTGTCATAGAGATGTCCCAGTTTTGTATATAAAGTCTATGCTACCTACATTTAGTCACCATTCGCCTTTATGCTCTTGTTCGAAGGAAGTTGAAACCTGAGTCGGCCATTCCTCAGTTATCTTGACTTTGCATGTCGGCCATTCCCAATACAGTTACTGGTTCATGCACCTTATGATCGAGTCCTTCCACTTTATATATCTTTGCTGAGTACCTCGTGTTGGATGATGGGGGATGCCTTAATGCCCTCCTTCCAACGGATTTCGTCCCATCGACTTCAGATCATTTATTCTTGGATAGGAATCTAGAGTCATTTTTGAGTGCCTTGAGACTTGCAGTCATTAGTGGGGTTCTCTCGCCATCGACAGTTTTTTGGGAATACATAAATGTCCCTCGATCGATGGATTCTCTCAAGTGTTCGACCTCAACACATTTATTCAGACTTGTTAGTTTGCACTCTAGTACCTTGATTCCCATTTTCATTATCGTTGGGTGATCTCGCGTCTATTAACGGTATACATCAATGACCGGTAATCAGACGATGGACTACTATGTTTGACCTCGACACCTCTATTCACATAGTAGGACATGTACTTGTAGTGTTTGTGTAGAAGACCTTCCATATTGGTGGCATCTCTTATATGCTACCTCCTTGATCGTGCCAGTGTTCATGAGATTTGAGCTCTCATGACTTGATTCCAATATATGTCAGACATTTCCAGCCATTATGGAGATCTTGATCCATTATATATCTTCAGCCTTCATGGAGATCATGATCCTTTGTATATATTCATCATGGAGATTATGATCTATTTATATTGTACGTGGTGATGACCACATATGTCATATTGTATCATGCCTATTCATGGCCATTGTACTCTTATATATCCTAGACTGCTATATCCATTTGCAGTTATGTACAGAGTTGTATCATTGTATAGTGCTGTTGGATGGCTGGTTTTTCCACTGGGTTCTTCATCACTTCACTTCTGGGATGGACTTATAATGTATTTTGGCCATCGTATGACCCCTCTGACCTCACACATTAGGGGGCATCTGTTATAGCTGATTTTACCACACAAGGTGAATCACACTTTTATGGCCTTCCCTGTCCCTCTGCAGACTCCTTAGACCCCATGGACAATTTTTGTACCTTTGATGTTTCCAAGATCATCCCTAAAAACATGCAAAAATTGCCATACGTGACTTTTAAACCCTTTCTCGTGTATATACGTGGGTTTGACCCCTAAAACCGTGTACATTGGGATGTGTGCAAAAGGCCAAATCCTTTTGGAGTTTTCCTTGATGTGGATCTGACTCACTTGTCTCATGGCTTTCCATATGCCTTGAGATTGCTCGGATTTGACCTTTCATTACCCCATTGAAGAGCTATATAAGGAACTCTTTGGATACATTGAAGGCATGAGGAATTGAGAGCAAGAGAACTATAGTCCATTGTTGCCGGAGCTTATACTTGAGTCTGCATCCCTTTGTCCCTTGGAGCACTTTTGTGTTCTTCCCAAGCTTTCCTTTTGCTTGCGATCTTTCTATCGAGAGATGGAGGATTGAAGTGGTGGAGGCCCAAGTGGGGGACTCAGTTTCTTCGATTTGCAGACGTGCCGACAGAGGTTGTCTCTATTGTAATCTTTGTTTTATATTAATAGAAATATCTTTTCCTGTCCAATAATGTGTATTTGAATGAATATTTGATCCATGGATGATTTCAAATGTTTATATGTTATTGATTATATATGCTAGAGTAGGTCTATCATGATTATATATAGTATGCTTGTCTTGTTTATTGAATGTTGAGGAAGCAATTTATCAATTCATGCTGGAGTTGGAAAGCTCGACAAGGATCTACATCAACCATCTGGAATAAGGTACAAATCAAGATCCTTTAGTGTTAGATATTTGGTTTCTCTTGCATATAGGAAAGGATTGATTTCTAGATTCAAGTTGTTTGTTGTGGTACCCCAAGCCATAGGAATTTCTCTCTGTGACAAGAGGTGTCGAGGTCAAACATAGTAGTCCATCATCTGATTACCGGTCATTGATGTATACCGTTAACAGACACGAGATCACTCACTGATAATGAAAATGGGAATCAAGGTACTAGAGTGCAAACTAACAAGTGTGAATAAATGTGTTGAGGTCTAACACTTGAAAGGATCCATCAATCAGGGGACATTGATGTATTCCCAAAAAACTATCGATGGCGAGAGAACCTACCACTGATGACTGCAAGTCTCAAGTATCAAAGCACTCAAAAATGACTCTAGATTCATATCCCAGAATAAATGATCTAAAGTTGATGGGATGAAATCCGCTGGAAGGAGGGCATTAGGGCATCCCCCATCATCCAACACGAGGTACTCAGCAAAGCTATATAATGTGGAAGGACTCGATCATATTGTACAAGAACCAGTATCAGTACCGGGAATGGCCGACATGCAAATTCAAGAGAACTGAGGAATGGCCAACTCAGGTTTCAACTTCCTTCGAAAAAGAGCATAAAGGCGAATGGTGGCTGAATGTAGGCAGCACAGACTCGATATACAAAACTAGGACATCCTTGTGACACAGGAGGCATCGACAGAGGCTCCATAAGGACTGGAAGCATAACTAGCTGGTGGAGATAAACTCAAAAAAATGAGTACAGCTCCTAAAGTCAAACTATTAACCCAACCAATGGATGTGATATACAGTGATCTGTTCAAAGGCGACACGACTCAACTACTGCCAAAGATAACATCTTTTCTTGTCTGGATTTTTGGTTTTTTGGTTTTTTGGACTTTTTGAAATAGTTTAAAAAGTTTGAAAAAGAATAAAAGTGCTTTATAGTTACAAACTAGGAGGAGACGAGTGTCAATGGGCAAACAAACTAGTTCCAAGCATTGGAACATACCTATGCTCAATGCAAGGACACATGTGTAGGATAACGACACTCGGGGGAAAATATCCTCCTAGTAAAAATGGGGAATCAAGCTACAAAGGATATGTAAAATGGCTCTGCATGGCTAGACATGAGACAAGCTTGGGCTATATGGCTAATAATCGAAGTCAGGGAAGCCGGAATAAGGCTCAATAAGGAAGGCAAAACTCATGAGAATGCAATTACAACTTGATATAAGGGAGTCCTGGGGGAAGAAGGCCAGCAAAAAGATCAAGAGGAGTATGAGGCTCTTGCGCAAAGACATGGAAATACTATACAAAGGACTCCCACACCCTAAAGGGAAAAAATGTCAGCATGGGCACCAAATGCAACAAAGGAGCTAACTAGGGCACCCATGTATGGTCAAGCTCTACCATTCACATCATGTCACTTCTAAAACAACAAGAAGGTTTCGTGACAAGATAGAATGGGTTCGTACCTAAGGTTATCATGAAACGATCATAAGGTCATGCAAAATGCAAACGGATCTGACATCTAACCTATATTCTAGTTTAGACATAATACCTTAAATCAACACGAACGGGTCAAAATAATGGTCGAAACGGTGCTTAAAACGATCTCCTACATCATCAGATTAGTCCAAAATGGTCTAAAATAGTAAAAAACAGTCCAAAACTATAGAAAGGGGGTAAAAAATTTCAAAATTTTCAAAAATTTTCTATAAATAGTAAAAAATTCAAAAATTACATATCATTTGAAATTTTTACCCATTTGAGCTCAGAACTTCAAACGCGAATTCCAAGAGCTTCGTCTGGCGAAATTCAACACTGCTTGTTCCAGGTAACTAATCATGTCCTCCTCTTCCATTTTCATGTAAATTTTATTAATTTCCAAGGTCAATTTTTTACTTTTAGGGAAGTCTAAATTAGTCATATCGGCCCACGCGGAAATTGAGGTTTTTTCCACGTATAGGGCTGGCTATACGCAGAAAAACTGCCCAAACCCGCATACATATGCGGCTATTTTTCAAATAGTCACGTATGCGGCCACGCACATGGTTTTTTAGGTGAAATAATGACCAAAAATTGTCTTTAATGTGCAGGATGGTCCTAGAATGGAGAGAGAGGGAACATGGAGACATAGAAGAGGCTGTACGGGGTGATTTGATGGCTCAACAAGCTCTTCGTGCATGTGGGCTATACAAGTTTTGGTGTCTTGGCAACCTAAGGGCCAAACCAAGACTCCTGCAGATGCTAGTAGACTACTGGGATCTAGACTCAGAGTCTTTCCATATCGATGGGATGTCCCTCACTATAAAGGTGGAGGACATATATTTCATTACAGGACTGTCCCGACGGGGAGAGGTGGTGAACCTACGTTCTCGCGGGCCCGGAGGTGATCTCACCATTGATGAGTATATTGCTGTATACTTTTTTTTGGACACGAAAAAGGTTGGGATTCAAATCCCAACAAAATCCATCCAGGTACTAGGTCTGAAGGCAATACTACTAGCACTTGGCAGGATAGCTGGGCTAGAATCACTCCACCAGGCCTCGCAGCCATTGATCTTCTATGTAGTGGAGTGCATGAGACCCATAGTCTATGATTGGATTACTGCGCTATTGAGCAACATGAAGCAGTAGCTTAGTGACTACAAGATGGGAAGGGTACAAAACTTCAGTTTCAGCAGTATACTGAGCATGTTCTTCTTTGAGCATGTTCTGGGGTTAAGCCCTAGAGTTGACGTTCCTCTTCATGGGGTTCAAGATCCGGCCCAACATTGTTGGGCAGATGCTATGCACATACTGGGTGGAGGTAGGGTGTCCAACCCCTACCCAGCTGATTTCTTTCCATGGTGGTAGCAGCAAATTATTGCCATCGATGACTACCCTTATGCAGGGATAGATTTTCAGGGAAATCCCGACATGCCCCTACCACCCGGAGCAGCATATGGTGATATTGGTAACGAATCCCAAACCCTCTTTTTAAGCTTTTTGAATTATAATTTTTTTTTGTGTTTTTTGATATATTTGACTCAAAAGACATATTTTTGCGTGATGACACATAGTGACAATCTGTCATGTGTGTGCAGATGTTGGACCACAACGATCTGATGGCTTCCCTTATCATGGACGGAGGGGAAGAGGAGATGATATCATGGGTGTGGATGTGGAGTGAATGCTCCAAAGCATCCACACAAACTTTGTACGACTGATACACAGAGTACCCATGGCACAAGTCGAGGACTTGCCTGAGGTCATGCAGCGTCAGGTGGTTGGGGTACCACGAGCATGGGTTCGGTTATTCCGACGACTAGCTAGAGCCATGGTGTGCTACCAAAATTATAACTCCCCTCCTCCTCCATGGGATTAGAGACCTATGAGTGATTCATTTTTGTACTACAGTGTATTATATTTTGGTGGCTCGGAAGCCCCATTTTTGTATTATGACACTTATGTATTATGACATCACATTTTGGATGTTTAATGAAAAAACTTTTATGATGATCGCTTTTATTTATTTACAAGTGTGTAAAAATGTATGTTTGTGATGTGCTTATGGTATATGAAATAGATGCCAATCTAACACATAGTTAGCATATGAGTCAGCAACTTGATTATAAATTCTTGAAACATGTATGTATGTTATGTTGTCAAATTTCCCTTCCAGCAATCTCACACATAAGAATCTTTGTAATAATGTCGGATCCCTAACTCGTACAAGCCATTAAGTTGTGACACTACTAACTGCGAATCAAGACATACCTCAAGAGAGAGAACACCATGTGAAATGGCATCCCATAATAGCTTGATAACGACACTATACTCAGCAACATTGTTCGAATAAGGTCATAAACATACGCCTCCTGAAGACATACCTGACCCATAGGAATATAAATCACCCAAGCAGTAGAGGCTGAGTGTTGAGTGTGGTGACTAGCACCATCAGCGAATCCTATGTAAACAGAAGACTCTATTGACATCTACCATAAGAAACGAAAGCTAATCAACAAACCCGATCACCATAAGAAAACCTAACTATGCAAAAAATTGTACAATAATATACAATAATCAGCCCTGGTTGAAGATCATGCATAGTACTTTTTAATATAGAGCCCATTTCTAGGCTCCGCCAAGGCTGTCCCTTCATAATCTACAAGCTCATAGGCACCCTTCTCTAACACCTGTTTGACCACGTAAGGACCATGCCACATGGGATTAAACTTCCTTGCCCCCAAGGGTTCTTTAGCTTGATCCCATAAAAGGACCAATTTTCCTTCACTAAACCTCCTCAAACGGATAGACTTATCATACTGGACCTTAACACGATGCTTATTCACCTATAGAGCCACTAAAGCATCTCGGCGTTGCTCATCAAGCTGCTCTAAGTGGACCAAATGTTCCTCTAATGCAGCAGTGTCTGACCTAAAATATCTATAGCTAATTTCAATGAAGGGATTTCGCATTCAACCGGCAAGATAGACTCCACTCCATGTACAAGCTGATATGGAGAAAAACTAGTGGCAGTCGTAACCGCGGTCCTATATGCCCACAAAGCAAGATATAACATGATATGCCAATTCATTTTGCTTTGTGTGATTCTTCATTGGAGAATGGACTTAAGTAATTTGTTCACTACTTCAACCTATCCATTCGCCTGAGGGTAATAAGAAGAGGCGTGCTCCTACTTATACCCTAGCTTCGAGGCCATCTCTTCCATCATTCGATTCTGAAATTGCCTACCATGGTCAGTGACAAGCTCTTTCGAAATACCAAACCGAGTAATAATTTGGTTGAATATTAAATGCGCAGCCGTCTCACCGTCGGATTTAATCGTGGGCATAGCCTCAACCCATTTCATGAAATAATCAATGGCCACTATAATATGATGATGCCCCCAGCTGAAGCTGGGTTGCAATCCATGAAGTCAAGCCCCCACTTGGTGAAGGGACCGGCGGTGATAATTGGATGTAATGGGGCGGGATGTGAGCGCATATTGCATGCAAACACCTGACAAGGGTGACACTTCTTGACCACATTAACACAATATTTAAAGATCGACGGCCAAAAATATCCCGCTCTCAATATTTTTTGGGCTGTAGAAAGCCCAGATAAATTACCACCACACACCCCTCTGTGGCAATCATTCAGCACAACCTCAGCCTCCTCATGGGTTAAACAACGACGTAAAATGGAATCTACCCCATGGCGGTACAAAGTGTCATCCACTATAAGGTAGTTCTTAGATATGTGACGTAATCATCATCGCTCATCCCGTGAAAGGTGAGTAGGGACCTTCAATGTTTGTAAATATATGATAATATCCCCATACCATGGATCCAAAGTTGAGATAAGGAAGATATGCTCATCGACAAATGTATCTTCATAAACTTCCTCTTCCTCCTCACTTGGGAAATCAGAAATGAGCTCCGCAAAAATTAATGATTTCTTCGATTTCTCCGAAACAAATTTGAGATCGAATTCTTGCCAAATAGAAATCCATATATTATACTTTCCCCCGATCATGCTTCTAGTGAGGACGAACTGAAATGGATTGACATGAGCTACCACCAAGGTATGGCGAAGGAGAATGTAGTGTCTCAATCTTTGAACTGCATGAACGGTAGCTAAGGCAAGTTTCTCCACATGGGAATAACGGGTTTTCGCATCAATAAGGTTTCGACTCAAATAGTATATGACATGCTCATGGAGCTCCTCATCCTCCTGAACCAAAACCATACCAATCGTCTCCATGGACGCGGCCACATAAATCAAAAAGTCACGACTATAGTTGGGTGGACTAAGCATGGGGAACGATGCTAAGGCTCGCTTAAGAGCATCGAAGGACTCCTGGGATCGCTCATCCCAACAAAAGGTAGTGTCCTTCTTCAAAAGATGCATAAATCCTTTAGTCAAATTGGCAAAGTTAACCACAAATCTCTATAAGAAGTTTGCCATGCCTTGCAAACATTGAAGATGTCTAATATTTCTCAGGGGAGACAATTGAAGTATTGCCTCAACCTTTAAGGGATCCACTCTTATACCCTCCTTGGAAACAATGAATCCTAGCAAGTGACCTGACTTCGCGCAAAAGATGCACTTATGAGGATTTAACCTAACCTGGTAGCGGCAACACCTTTCGAATACTAATCTCAAATGGTAGGAATGACGCACTCTCAGCCGAGAATGAGTAGCTAGGTCATCCAAAAATACTTAAATAATCAATTTGAGATCATGAAAAATCAAGGTCATAGCCCGCTGAAATGTGGCTCCAGAATTTTTAAGACCGAAAGGCATCTTCCAATATGCAAACATACCCCAAGGACAAATAAATGCAGTTTTGTGTTGATCCTCGGGTTTAATTTGAATCTGATTATATCCAGAAAAGCCTTCCATGAAGGAAAATATATTACAGATACATTATACAATTCTTGAGCATGATATATGCACCACCGCAATTCACTACCGCACAAAAGAAGCAATTAGTTGTGCGAGTTGTAGATTTCCAATTGATAGCTGGACAACTATATAAAATGAGACTGAATGAATTTGTTCGTCACTGCGTTCTAGAGCACGAGCGACTAATGATATTGAATGAAGTGCATGTTGGTGTTGCACGAGGCCATTATGTTGGAAAAGCGACAGTGCAGAAGATATTACAAGCAGGATTGTGGTGGCCTACCTTACATGTGGATGCTAGATCATAAGACTGTTGCAACTATGATATCTGTTAGAGAATCGGAAAGCCTCCATGGCGAGATGAAATGCTACTGGTACCTCAGATAACTCTATAAGCATTTGACAAATGGGTTGTTGATTTTTTTGGGCATATCAACCCATCAGGAAAAAGAATAGGTGCACAATACATTATTACTACGACATATTACTTGACTAGATGGGTTGAAGCAGCACTAGTCAAGGATTGTACTATTGCGACTGCTGCAAATGTTTTGTTCAAAAATGTTGTAATTAGATTTGGATGCCTGAATATTTTGATAAGAGATCAGGGCACACACTTTGTTACTCAGTTGATCGGTGAATTCCAGATCCAACAAAGGAAGACAATGTTGTATCATCCATAAGAGAATGGTGTTGTTGAGGCATTCAACAAGATCCTGGAGAACCCATTGACGAAGTTTTGCAACTTTCAAAGAGATTATTGGGACCAAAATATTTCTGCAATGCTATGGGAAATCACACGACTTGTAAGAAATTGACAGGTCAAACTCCATTTAGACTATTGTATGGACAAGAGGTTGTGTACCTAGACTAAGAATAGTTGTGATTGCTAATATGAATAATGTTGGTTCTATCAAAGAAATATTGTCGCAGCTTGTGAAGTTGAAGGAAGAATGTTTCGTCAGAGGTTATCATCAAAATGTTGAGAAGGAATGAAAAAAAGTGTGGCATGAAAGACACATTAAGAATAATAAATTTTAGGTCGTAGGACTTTTCCTCATGTATGATAGTAAGCTTTTAAAGAATCTTGGAAAGCTAAGAACACATTGGTTGGGATTGTATGTTATCATTCAGATCACTGAAGAAGGCACAATATAATTGCAGGAATTAGATGTAACTCCTTTCAAAGGATTGGTGAATGGAAGTCAACTAAAGCCTTACCAGGATAGGATAAAAAAATAAAAAGAGAGAAAAGAGGAAAGACAAAAAAAGAAAAGACAAAAATACAAAAAGAAGTAGATTAATGAGTGTTATTTTTGTAAAAAGTATGAGTGTTTTGTTTCAAATATTGAGTATCATGTCACATACAATATATCTGTCGGGGATAAAGAAAAATGGTCGCGGACTATATGTCTGTCGCATAAGAAAAATAATTTCAAAGACTCTTCATTAGTCGCAAGGAAAGAAATGTGTTGAAGGACACATATCTGTTGCAGGAAGAAAATTATTGCCGCATGATGAAATTTGGTCACGAAAAGACAATTGGTTGCAGTTAATCTGAGGGCGCGGGAGATTTCAGTGGCATAATTTTTTGTCACTTCCATAATTAATGCATAATAACTACCATTGAACTAACATGAGAAGTGACGATTTTATTGGAAGATTCCTTGTAATTATTAGAAAGATTGCTCCATGACACAGAAATCGATGCAACCTTTCAATTTATTGATCGCCTGTGTGAAGTAAAGACTGATTGAAC
Organism: Pseudotsuga menziesii; assembly: GCA_001517045.1. Taxonomy (NCBI): domain Eukaryota; kingdom Viridiplantae; phylum Streptophyta; class Pinopsida; order Pinales; family Pinaceae; genus Pseudotsuga; species Pseudotsuga menziesii. The sequence continues at coordinate 152,415 of LPNX010759334.1, read as the reverse complement.
GGTTGAATGTATATCATCTTCGCTCTGAAGTTTCATTCTTTTCTATTCCATCTAACTGAGAGCGCTTATATATTGTGTCTGCAACTATAAGAGCTGGGGTGATTTTTTACAGAGTATGGTCATCTCTATCTCCAATACAAGCATCATTGTAGAATCAAGAATCGAGACACCTTCACATGCGCCCATTATGGAAGACACTTCCTCATATGTTCCACCGATGACCATGGTTGCAAAATAAGTTGCACAATCATCATTGACACCACCAGTTCTTTAACATCCAGAACTACCTGGCGTGTCAAAAAGGAAAGGATATGGTACCCGTAAGAAGGTGGAAACACCACCACCAGAAGAATAGGAAGAAGGGACTGAATCCATGCTGCCAGACTATGTCCCACCCAGACTAGCCGATGTGCCTAAGGTCATACTTGGAAAAAATGCAAGGTATCAACTGGTATAACCAGCCATACTGAAAGGAGTTTGAGTAATGGCGAACATCATTCCAAACTTGCAGAAGATGAGCTTTGTCGAACATGACTTATGCAAGTTTGCAGAATTGAACAAGAAAAATTATATGACAACTTTCTGTGACACAAAGGATGGCCCTATCGGCATGGTTCCAATGGAATGGGAAAGACGATTGGATAAACATGTATTATTGTCGCTGATGCACATGCCACATTTTGGCCTCACATTAGAAGTCAATGCATGTGTTAAACAGTTTCTAGTTTGTTTCCATGATGGGTTTCTATGGCTCGACTGAAACATTTTAGTGGATATCAAGCTGATAGCAGGAATCGCCAGGCTTCCCTTTCCCTTGAAAGTATCAACCCAATGCCATTTATTAGGAAAGACCAGGACATAACATTAACAAATAATATGAAATAGAAGTATGAGATGACAAGAGACACGCAAGGCTTTGTAATCACCTTTATCAATGATACTATTGTTCGATTCCCAATGAAAGTTTTATCTAGTCAGTCATTGCCAAATATGCGACCAAACCGATGTACCGCATGGACAATCGCAACTGCATATCTATGTGAAATAGGAGTCCAGATCAACTGGTTGCGCTACCTGCTAAATGAACTGGTAGTTGATGCACAAGAGGTACAAGCAAAAGGAAACCCATTTCATTATTCTTGGCTACTAATTTTGATTTCTTTTGTTGCATGGGAAAAACCAACAAACTGCCAAGGGGTATATGTCCCTGTCTTATGTTGAGGAGATTGGTACCAGAATCTATGGTTTGACAAGGTGAAACCTGAGCAACAAAAATACAATGATATAGAATTATTTTTGCAAGGTGAGGCCCTTCATCATTTTATTAAGAATCAGGCTAGGCTCACCATGGTGACCATTAAAAGGTTTTAGAACCTTATCATATTTTCATCCAGGGCCCATCATATTTTCTTGGAGCCTCGACAAGATCCATAAAACAAATGTTTAGCCATGCAGTTTCAACTGTTTGATGCTGAATTTGATTCCATCATTAAAGACTAGTCAATTGAATGGAGAATTCTAGTCATGGATGATTAACTCTCTACAGAAGAAGAGCCATGATAGGATGACCAATCGAAAAATAAAAATGGAGGAAAGGGAGAAGATCCACCACTAGAAGAGACTCCAGAGACTTCCCCTAGTAATACTTAGAATGATTCAAGTATGACCCCAATATACCAAGTGGTGGGGGATCAAAAGAAGCAGTCAGATAAGTCTATGCAGGGTCATCAGAAGAGGAAGGGTGAAAAATCAGTTTGAACTATCGGCCTTACAAATGATGATTACACACTTCTGGTGTAAGCAATGGCAGAAATTGTCGATGCAAGCTACAAAATGATAGATGAGCGTTAGACAGAATTAACAAGTATGGTTGAGGATTTACAATAGACACTTTGTAAAGCAATAAAATAAGTTTGAGTGGCGGTCAACAACACGCCAAAATTTCTTGAGTCACAGGACATAGTTGGCTCATCTGAGGAGCAGCCTATCGATATGACAAAGCCAAATCCACCAGTAAGGGTTCCAATACTAGGTTAATAATTTGACTTAGGAATTCCAGAGTTGAATACCATCGTCAAATATTTGGGCCATGTCACCATATATTTCTCTGCACTACCGATGTATGCAGTACATTCCATTTAGAATGATGCAGTCACAAAAATGAAGATTCGAGAACGTGCATTGGTTAATCAGGTAAAATCTTCGTACATATATTTCAATATGATGAAGAAAATAGTGAAGGAAATAGAGCAAAAGTCTAAGACCTGGGAGGAGGACAAGCATAGGATCGACACAACTATTACACTCACTTGCAACAATCTTATCAATGATGGCATCATGCAGGAGATGTTTGCAAAAACCAAAGTCTTTTGATTTTGCAAAAATGCAAAACACCTCTGCAAGAGGGTCGCAGAGTTGGAATTACAAGTGAAACAGTACACCTGCAGAGGTACTGGAAGAAATAAGAAAAACAACAATTGAGGCTGCAACGAGAATGAAAGAGGCAAAGGAATTGTGTGCCAAGGCAGTCGATCAAGTTTCTCAGTCATGGGAAGCTTTGATCGATGATGAAGAATTAGAGAAAGTAACAGAGCATCTACACACTGTTGAGAAAGAGGTGAACCAGCTAAAGAACGAAGTAAATAATATGCCATTAGTATAGAAAATGGCTAAGGCTACTGATATAAATAAGCTACAATAGTAGGTCACAAAATTGTGAACAAGTAACAAAAGGGAACTAACAGAGCTGCAGAGTTACAAGTAGAGGCAGAGAAAGTTACAAGCATCATTAAGCCTATACATGAAAAGGTACGACAAGCATTTGAGTCAGCAAGACTGACAACTTTGGAACACATCAGTTGGGAACTTGTGGAAATTTTGAAGAATACAAAAGCAGAAGTACAAGAGGATACTGAACTGGTAGTGAAAATATTTCATGATTTTCAAAGAAAGGCTACAATAATGGAGGTTTCATACAAATGTGGCTAGGGATGAGCCATAGGTGAGTGTTGGGGTCCTGTTGGCCCTAGGAAAATTTAGGCAGAATTTGACCAAAATTCTATTCAGGAAGATAAATATTTTGATTGCAAGACAATAAGGAAGCTATGATGGAAGAAGAGCTGTGAAGAAAGGAAAGCTATGACTGTTACTGGAAATTCTCACCTCTTGCTGACAAGAGTTGTTTCCATAGGTCTGAATGCTTCAGATATAGAACAAATGAGTGATAACAAGGATGGAAAGCTTCCCCTAGAGCTTGTAGATATCTAGAATGGATCTTTGATCTATTTTGTAGAGTGATGTATCAACTTTTCATGGTGCCAAGTCTCCAAAGATGTACCTACAATGAAAACATCAAACAACAAGAAAGATCAAGGGTACCAGAAAATAGTCTACATTTCTATATTAGTACTAAGGAAACCAATAAGAAAATGAATGATTGCAACTTAATACATTTTATGGGAAAGGAACCATCTTTGCATTAAAATGAAGAAGAGAGATTAAAACCTTTTGCCTTAGTGTTGGGATTCTCCTTCACATGCCATGCCTTGTCCTCAAAGCTCTAACTTTCCCTTTCTAAGCTCACCCTAGATTTGGCCAGAATCTCAGTGCAGCAGCATAACTTTTCTCTATCTCAACCAGGGAGGATGAGCCAGGTTTTATATGCCTTGGGAGGATAGGGATGCTTGATAAAATGGTGGATGAGGTGCAAGGGAGATCCTACTAGGGGGTATCTCGAGTCCAGGTGGTCCAAAAGAGTAGGGATGAGGATGCCATGAAGTCTTCCTTTGAGAATCTTCGTGAATCTTCTCTTTTTCTCTTTAAAACTTGAGCACCACTTTTCCTCTATGTATAGAGAGCGTTACCAAGGTGGAACCACTTCTTGACCAAAAGGTAAAGGCGGTGGCACCGCTTATTTTCAAGAGACAATAGGAATTACTAAAGAGGGTAACTCTTTTTTCATTAAAGGCAAAGGCGGTGGTGGACTCAAATATGGAAAATAGGAGTCTAAGCCAATGTCCAACTTCATAGTTTGGGAATTAAAGGAAACTTCTAATGTTTTGAGGCTCAACACATGATTGTGACAATATTTATGTGTAACAAAATGCCCCCCAAAGCATGATGCTAGAGGGATACGATAGGCGAGAGCTTTGTAAGAGCAAGTTATCACTTCGAGGCAAGAAATCACTTGATCGAAGATCATCATCAACCTGAATTCTGCAATACATCAATACTTTTGACTTACATCCAAAATATTTCTCATCACGGTTGCAAACCAATACAAGGTAGATCCATGGGAGAGATGAATAATCATGGCTACTAGAATACAACGTAGATCCATGTGAAAGAGACTCAAACTTAGACATAGCTACAAGACATACAATGTAGATCTATGTCAAATGGACACAAATTTGAGCACAGCCACGACCATACAAATGTGGATCCATGATAGGACTTATACAAAATACTCCATCGTAACTTGGGGAAAGAAATGAGCACTTAACAAGTACCCAGGGTATTCATCTTGTCTTCTACAAAGTACAATTCTATCCATGTGATTACAACGTTCTGATGTTGAACATGGTAGAAACCACTTGATTACCAGTTAATGATGAGAACCATTAACAAGTGCGAGGGATATCACCATTAATGTTAATGATTGCCAAGGTACCCTAGTACAATCTCCTGAGTGTGAATAGATGATCTGATGTCGAACACTCATTTGAATATTTCGATCAAAGGTTAATGATGTGAACCTATGTCGAAAGCGAGAGAATATCTCATTGATGCATACATATCTCAAGGTACTAATTTGTTTCTAAGACTAATTCCTGTATAATGAGCTGAAGTCGATAGGAATAGTCTCATTGAAGGAGGAGCATGATGAATCCCACATCGAAGACATGAAACTCGAAATAAAGTTCTATAATTTTGATTATGATGTAACCATAAGAATGACTCAAAGGTACTGACACAAAGGTTGTTTTTAATGCAGAGGTAAATTTTCAACATGACTTCCCTTTGAACATCAGGCGACATGACCGAAGACTTGGAAACATTGACTTGACCAGATGGATACCAAGACATAATGCGACGCTAAACGATGCATTTTTTGAAAGACTCAAAGGAGTGACATGACTCATGAAAGTGGATCGACTTGGAAGCATGCTGAATACCCAATTGACTGAATGAAATGCATAAAAGTGCCATGTTCAAAGGTGACTAATAACTGTCATTTATTTGCAAAATGAGATAGTTCCCTTCCCTTAATTTCCCTATCATGATTGATGAGTGCCTCTGTTTCATTTTTACAATTCCAAAGAGGGTAACAAACACTCGTTGTAACTTACGAACCTAAGAAACAAGGGGTTCATTCCAAAAAGAGGGTCTCTCAGTGTTTAATTTAACAAGTCCATTGAAAGTTAACTCGGTATCTTTCCTGTTTAGAGAGTCTGAACAAAAACAGAAGAAGACTCCAAAGGGTCCTTTTTCATATGATTTAGTCCCTAGGGCCCGAAAAAGTATAAAATAATTCCTGAGAGAACTCTTTTATTCATGATTGGCCAGAGTGTTCCTTTTTCGTTCATAGTCAATCCGAACCAATTTGAACCAAAAAAGGGGTAAACTACTGTCGGAAAGACGACTCTTCAAGTACTTTTACGAGCGTGAAGAACACAAGTTCACTCAGTGATCTTTTCACATTTAAGGAGTCCAAAAAGAGCTTAAAGAAGACTCCAGTAGGGTTTCTTTTTGCGATGAGTGGGTTTAATGAGCCTGAAAAGAAGCAAAAGATGAATTGGAACTTTGGTACAAGGTTTAAAGAGCACGACCAAAATGTCGAAATTAGCGCTCGAAGAATTTTTCCAAAAACCAAAGACTTTTAATTTCATCCATGCAAATCCTATTTAAAGACTATTAGATCTCCAATAATTATTTAAAACCATCTTTTATCAACTATATAAAATGATATTTTTTAATGAAATAATTAAAAAGATTGAAATATTGCCATAAAACCCTAAAATAACTCATATAAAAGCCAAAGGAATAGTAATAACATATCATTTTACTATTTACCAGGTTTGGAGAGAAACTTGGAGCAATTATGTGTAGATTTATGGTGAAGATTCTGGAGCCATTACCTATCCGATTCTCGATCTGTCTGTTCCAAGTAGGAGCTAAAACCATCCTTTACATTTTCATGATCGAATTTTTCGTTTTCGGGCATATTTTTTAGGGTTTTGAGGTTTTTACCGTGGGGTAAAAATCGCATTCAGGGTAACACTCTTTCCCTTTGCGGGGAAAGAGGTTGCCTGAGAAGAACCACGCTTTTCACACCTAAATAGGCGGTGCCACTGCTCTATCTCAAGGAGACAGAAGCGGTGCCATAGAGTGCTCCCAAAAGATGAACGACCCGGCCAAAATAGTGCTTTTGAATTATTTTAAATGGTTGATAATGTATTCTAATGCTTCAATTTTGGTTTTTGGCATGTCATTTCGGTCAAAATGGTTGTGTGGAAAGAGAGACACCATGAGGATGATGATGCCAAAGCTGGAGCATATGCCGCTTCCATAGCTACTTTATGGGGCTATGGGATCCTTAAATTATTCCATGTTCAAAGTATGAGATCTCACGTCAGACCACTAGAATACATACTGAGGACCTAGAATCCTGAATAGCAGTACTTCGAGGTGGGGGCCCACATTCTCACGGTGGAACTAGACGACATCTACTTCCTTACTGGATTATCCAGGCGAGGTGAGCACATCTCACTGATGAGCCCTTTGTGAGGAGACGTCACGACATAAGAACTCATAGATCGTCACTGTTTTCCGGGCACTCAGATGTCTGCTAAAAATATCCCTGTTATAATATTGGTCAATACTGAGAAGGGGGGTGAATCAGTATTGTTAATTTTTACTTTTTAACCACTTCTTTAAAACTTTAACCAAATCATGGAATCAACAAGATACACAAAACACATAACAAAAGGAACAAATAGAACACAATTTTAACGTGGAATCCCAATAGGGTAAACCACCAACTCATTCTATACTACAAATTTGTTTTTATAAGTTACAATAGAATTCGATCGGCACCAACCAATCAGGATGCACCCACACCATTGATTCACTAGCACCAACTAGTAGGAGGCTATGACCCCTTGTTTAGTCAGTTACGACTAACAAGGAAGCAACAACTCCCTTTTGTAGGCACCGACCTGCCCTATCACCACCTTGTCGCCCTTAAGCTATTGAGTCTCCATAAGCTTCTAGGACTGTATCTCTTCCTTTTTCCTTCCTTCTTCTTCAAGTACTTGAGATGAAGAATCGAGAGACACTTTCAAATGATGATTGTTTTCGAAATATATACTTCTCCAAAGGTCATGTGTATTTTGAAACAACACACCTTTTCAAAACCATACACCTCCAAAAAAAATGATATTACAATAAAAATCATTTTTTATTTTTAATATATAACTATATTTATTATTGTTTTAATTAACCCTTAAAAAATGACTTTATATTAAAATCATTTTTATTATTAAAACTAAACACATTTTTTATTTAATTAATTAAAACTTTGTGTTTTACGAATTCTCCTTTAACCTTCATGTTCACAAATCCTCTAGCCATGTCTGATGACTCCTATGCCACATCGATGTCATGTCTTCTACCATCTCAGCTCCATGGTTTTCCATGTTCGCAACACCTCCCTGCCACGTCGTTATCCTCGTCAATGATGGAATCTTCCAATTTTCCACGTGTACCAAAAGGTAGGGGGCCTGATAGGTCATCCCGGGCTCCGAGCTGGTGATATTCTCGTGGAGTCCAAACACCCAAAGCCCCCACCATACCTTTGCACTATGTGTCAATATAGATGTGAAAGGTTGGGGTATATAAACCCATAAGATCCTCATTTCACTGTCAATGTCGGACTAAATCTCAAACAAAACAAATCACATTTGTTGATTCGATAATCCAACTATTGCAGAGTCTTCACCATGTAATTTCTTCCTACCAGTTGTGCAGTGGTATCGTGAGAATCTCCAGTATTTCTACAAAGGCAGCCTGCACATTTTGCAACGTTCGGACTAGGGTTTCTTCATGGTTTGGCATTCATGGATCACAAGAAAACCAACCAAGATATTCTCGAGCGTGACAAGAAAATGCAAATCAAGCTCAAATTTGCGTTGCTTGAAGATACTTTGGCTGAGCAGGGTTATACTGATAATGAAATACTTGACAAAGTCGAGGAGGCCAAAATGGTCATGGAAGCTGCTATCGAGAAACCTGAAAGAGATGATGTCATGGGACAGGACTCCAAAAATATTTATGAAACCCAAACTCACCAAATTGCAGCCAAGAAGGAAAGGCAACTAGAGACATTTAAGGCTTCTATTGGTCTTGGAGACATAAAATAGGGCGAGCCTTTTGACAGAGAGCTTCAAGAACAACGTAAGCAAGAAATAATTTTAGCAAGAGAAGAAAGGGAAAGGGAGCTCACTTTAAACAAACCTTCAGCAATAATCTTCTCACATTCAAACAATAGCAAAAGCGGCAGAACATTTACATATTTTCAATGTTCCTCCATCATATTTCCATTTGACAGAATTGGTATTCTCCATAGGGCGTTCATGTAACTCTCAACGAAGCATATACTGTCAATTAGTCATAGGCAGAATGACACACTGAAAGTGCTAGCTTTGTCTTTATACACATTTTTTATGGGTTTCTTCAGATTAACATGGTTCACTCAAACAGAGCATGTATTGATAGTGTATAGAATTTTTACCAAATGTCACCAATAGTGTATATATTGACATCAATGCCAATAATGCCATCTTCCATATTGCCAACAATCTCCCCCTTTGGAATTGATGGCAATACTCTATAATAACCTTCATTTATCCCCCTTTGACATCAAGGGCAAAGGGCTAATAGGCTCCCCCTGACAACAATCACTGTCTCCCCCTATCCAGATCCATCACATTTTTTATTTTAATTTGGAGAGGGAATTACACCCAGCTTTTTCCTGAGATACTCAAACACATCCCTATTCAAAGGCTTAGTAAATATGTCTGCCACTTGTTCCTGTGTCAGAATATATTCAAGTCTGATATTCTTGCTTGCATCTTGCTCTCTTAAATAGTGATATTTTATAGGAATATGTTTTGCCTTGGAGTGTTGGACAAGGTTTTTGGACAAACTTATGGCACTCGTGTTGTCACAATGGATGATAGTGGGTTCTTCAAACACAACCTTAATATCTTGTAGAGTTTGTTTCATCCACTCGACCTGTGTGCAGCACTCTACTGCTGCAATGTACTCTGCTTCAGTGGTGGATAGGGAGATTGAGGTGTGTTTTTTACTTATCCAACAGACAAGTGATTCTCCCAAGAAAAAGGCTCCTTCACTTGTCCTCTTCCTATCATCTACATAGACATCCCAGTCTGCATCTGAATAGGCTTTTAGGGAGAATGTGTTCTTTCTAGGGTACCATAATCCAAGATCTATGGTTCCTTTTAAATACCTAAAGATTCTTTTTACAGCTTGAACATGGATCTTTTTTGGTGCAGCTTGAAATCTAGCCACCATTCCAATAGCTTGCTTGACATCTGGTCTGGAGGATGTTACATATAGTAGACTCCCAATCATGGATCTATAATGTTTTGGATCTACATCCTTAGATTCATCTTCTTTGCTTAATTTGCAACCTACTGTCATAGGTGTACAAACAAGCTTACAGTCCTCTAGCTGAAATATTTTCAACATATCTTTAATATACTTGGACTGATGAATAAAGATTCCCTTTTTGTAGTGTACTATTTGCAATCCTAGAAAGAAATTCATTTCACCAAGCAAAGCAATTTCAAATTCTTGCTGCATTCTCTTAGCAAAATCCTCACTCAACTTTTCATCATCACTCCTGAATATAATATCATCAACATACACTTCTACAATGATTAGGATATCATCAATAATTTTACAATAGAGATTGCAATCTGTTGATCCTCTTTTGAAGCCTTGTGTTTACAGATATGAGTCCAGCCTTGCATACCATGCTATGGGTGCTTGTTTTAACCCATAAAGTGCTTTCTTTAGTTTACAGACATAGTCTCTTTTGTTAGATAATTGAAATCCTTCTGGCTACTCAATATACACTTTGTCTTCTAAGTTTCCATTGAGAAAAGCGGACTTGATATCCATCTGATATACCTTAAATTTTTTGTAACTCGCAAAAGCTAAGAACATCCTAATTGCCTCTAATCTGGCCACAGGTGCAAAGGTTTCTTCAAAATCTAATCCTTCAACCTGAGCATATCCTTTGTATACTAATCTGTGTTTGTTCCTGATTACTTGCCCATCTTCATTTACTTTGTTTTTAAACACCCATTTAGTTCCAATAACATTCTTATTTTTTGGTCTTGGAACCAATTCTCAAGTTTTATTTTTTTCAATTTGGTTCAATTCTTCATTCATAGCTTTGACCCAATTCTCATCTTTACATGCTTCCTTGATTGGGCTAGGCTCAATGTGTCATAAAAGTGCAATTTCTATCTGATATAACAGTTGTCTTCTTGTCTGCACTTCAGTGCTTTTATTTCCAATAATCAAGTCTTCGGGATGATTTCTTTGAATTATTCTTGAGGGTTTCTTTGTGTCTCTTCTTGGGGATTCTTCCTTTATGTCTTCTTCTTGAATATATTCCTCTTCTTCTCTGGTATCTATTTCATCTTCTTGTGTCTCTTCCTTTTCTTCTATATCTACTTGTATATCAACTAGATCATCATTATCTTCATCTTCGTTGTTCAGTACAGTCTCTTGATATTTGAGTTTCTTTATTTTTAAATCATCAAATTTAACATCTTCACTCTCAATAATTTTATGTAGTCTGAAATTATAGCATTTGTATGCCTTCTTGGTAGGAGAGTATCCAAGAAATATGCCTTCATCAGATCTAGAATCAAATTTTCTAAGATTCTCATCAACCCTTTTGATGTAACATTTACTCCCAAAGACTTTGAAATATTTTATTGAAGGAGCTCTTCCATACCACAGCTCATAAGGAGTTTTATTGATGTTCATCCTGAGATGGCCTCTATTTAATATATATACAGTTGTGCTTATAGCTTCTCTCCAATATCCATCAGACATTTTTGCTTCATTGAGCATGGTCCTTGCAGCCTCCTGGACTGTTCTATTCCTTCTCTCAGCAATCCCATTTTGCTGAGGTGTTCTAGCAGTAGAAAATTGTCTCTTAATTCCATAGGTTTCACAAAAGAGATTAAACTCCTTTGAGGTGAACTCACCGCCATTTTGAGATCTAATACATTTAATTTTTTACTCTGTTTCATTTTCAACAAAAGTTTTAAAGATTTTGAATTTGTTAAATGCTTCTAAGTTTTCTTTGAGGAAAAATACCCAAGCCATTCTAGTAAAATCATCGATGAACAGCATGAAGTAGGACTCTCCTCGCAAACTTTTGGTCCTTGTAGGTCCAAAAAGGTCAGAGTGAACCAGCTCTAAAGGTTTTGAGGTTGATTATTCTTTTGTTTTGAATCTAACTTTTGTTTGCTTCCCTAGTTGACAATGTATACATATGGGATTTGAAGGTTTTGTAATTTTTGGCAAGTTTCTTACCGCCTCAAAATTACTAATTTTTACTAAATTATCAAAATTGATGTGCCCCATCCTCCTATGCCATAGCTAACTTTCATCCATTACATTTAAATGACATTCCTCGTGCATTTTTATGTTTAGAATGTATACATTCTCGGAAGTTCTAGGAGCAGTACCAACGAACCTTCCTGACTCCTTTCTTCTAATCTCACATTTCTGACAATCAAAGATGTAAATATGTCCCTGATCACAAGTTTGGCTGACACTTAATAAACTAGGATTTAATTTTTCAACCATCAACACATTTTGTTAGCTTTGTCTTTTCCCAAATTCATAGTGCCTTTTCCTAGAATGTTACCTGAAGCATTGTCACCGAATGTGACTTTTCCTTTATGTTGTTTTAAGTTCAAGAATTTGTTCTTGTCTCATGTCATGTGTTTTGGACATCCACTGTCAACATACCAGAGATCCCCTTCATTTTGGGCTTTCAAGGCAATAATACATTCCTTCTTTGATGTTTTTTCTTTCCAAAGCTTCTTATGCTCTCTCAGGTCTTTTGGTCTTTCTGAGATCTCCATTAGTTTGCAATTTCTTTATTTATGTCCATAATTATGACATTTAAAGCATTACAAATCTCTTCCCTGCAGAGTTGTAAAGGGGTTATAATTTCTGCTCTTGACTTGATCAATTGTTTGGTTGTTTTTTAAGTTATAATTCTTGCTCCTCAAGTTTTTCTTTCCATATGCTATATAGTTAATTGCTTTGTGTCCAAAGTTAGAGCATGAAAAACAATAACCAAAGAAAATGTGAGGGTACCTGTTTCGATAAACTTTTTGTGAGGTTGTCTTGTATCCCTTCTTGATGGGTGAGGAAAATTTTTTGGACTTCTGATTATTGTTTGCCTTTTCATCTTTCTTCTTAACTGGACTGAGGAGAGTAGCTGCATAATGTTTTGAGTTTCCTTGGTTTTCTTCTAGTGAATAACCTATTCCATTTTTGTTACTTGGATCCCTTTTTGTCATTATAATCTCATCCAAGATCTTAGAGTTGTTTTCATATTTCATTTGGACATGTTTTGTATATAGTTCTTTCCTTAGGAGAGCTAATTCTGCTTCAAATCTTTCACAAGTCATTTGTTTTTTTTAAGAGATTTTTCCAGACTTTCCTCTATCTTGCTTGCTTCTAGAATTTTATCCTTCAGGTTGCTCATGATTTTCTCCATCTCTTTATTCTTTTGTTCATGTTTTTCTTTCTGTTCAACTATAAAACTTTTCAGCTGTCTATATTTGTGTTTGTATTTTCTTAGTTAATACAAGGCACTAAGAAGTTCTTCTTTCATATTAACCTATGCTTTGTCTTCTGACTCTTCCACATTCTCAATTTATTCAATGCCCAAAAAGAGCACTTCTTCATCACCGTCACTAAACTCAGATGAACTGTTGTTCTCTTCTTTTGATTAGAAATTCCTTTTTTATTTGTAACTCTTTTTATAGTGGGATTTTACCTTTTTTAAGTATTGTTTATTTTTTTCATCTTCATCTTCAGAACCCTTCTTGGAATAAGGACACTTAGCTGCAAAGTGCCCAACTTTGCCACAATTAAAACATTTGAAAGGAAGTTTTCCTTTGTAATTCCCTGATCCTTTCTAAAGATTTTTAATAAAATTGGCTTCTTCTACATCAGATTCTTCATGATGGTTGTCCTGATATGTTTGCTTCTGATTTTTTGTTTTCTTGATCACTCTGAAGGCTGCTTCTTCTTTTGAAGATTTATCAATGCCTAGTCTTAGCTTGTAGGCTATAAGAATTCCATATAATTCCTCCATGTTAAGTTCTTCTAGCTTCTCTCGGTCTTCAAGAGTGTATACTTTGGGATTGTAAGCTATAGGGAGTGTTCTTAGTACCTTTTCAATTAGCTCACTATCTGGTATCTCTGCTCCCAAACCTTCGGTTGTATTAACAATACTTTCAACTCTTTCAAAGTACTCTGATATAGTTTCTTCATTTCTCATTTTTAGACTCTCATATTGTACTTTAAAGGATTGAATTTTTCCCTTCTTTACTTTGGAATCTCCTGCATATAGGGTTTCTAATTTGCCCCATAGTTGTTTTGCACTCATACATGTTAGTACTTTTGCAAGTATCTTTTTACTCACTCCAGCTTGTAATGTGTTTAGAGCTTTTGCATGTTCCCAATACTTCTTCCTTTCTTTTGATTCTGTGGGAGTGATCTTAGGAACATCATATCCTTCTTCAACTAGTGCCCAAACTTCCATCCCAATAGACATTAGATAGTTTTTCATTATGATCTTCCAGAAAACAAAGTCTTCACCATCAAATGTGGGAACTTTCATTGTTACCTTCATCTACTGATCCATCCTGATGTATATTACTCTTCGAGTGATTAAACCCTTTTAGTGAAGATACTGGATCTGATACCAATTGTTAGAATATTGGTCAATACTGAGAGGGGGGGTGAATCAGTATTGTTAATTTTTACTTATTAACCACTTATTTAAAACTTTAACCAAAGCATGGAATCAACAAGATACACAAAACACATAACAACAAGAACAAATAGAACACAATTTTAATGTGGAAGCCCAATAGGGTAAACCACCAACTCGTTCTATACTGCAAAATTGTTTTTACAAGTTACAATAGAATTCGATCAGCACCAACCAATCAGGATGCACCCGCACCCTTGATTCACCAACACCAACTAGTAGGAGGCTACGACCCCCTTATTTAGTCAGTTACGACTGACAAGGAAGCAACAACTCCCTTTTACAGGCACCGACCTGCCCTAGCACCACCCTGCCACTGTTAAGATATTAAGTCTCCATAAGATTCTAGGACTGTATCTCTTCCTTTGGCCTTCCTTCTTCTTCAAGTACTTGAGATGAAGAATCGAGAGACACTTTCAAATGACATTTGTTTTCGAAATATATATTTCTCTAAAGGTCATGTGTATTTTGAAACAACACACCTTTTCAAAACCATACACCTCCAAAAAAAATGATATTACAATAAAAATCATTTTTTATTTTTAATATATAACTATATATATTATTATTTTAATTAACCCTTAAAATAAGACTTTATATTAAAATCATTTTTATTATTAAAACTAAACACATTTTTTTTATTTAATTAATTAAAACTTTGTGTTTTACGAATTCTCCTTTAACCTTCATGATCACAAATCCTTTAGCCACGTCTGATGACTCCTATGCCACATCGATGCCATGCCTTCTACCATCTCAGCTCCATGGTTTGCCATGTTCGCAACACCTCCCTGCCACGTCGTTATCCTCGTCAATGATGGAATTTTCCAATTTTTTGTGTACCAAAAGGTAGGGGGCCTGATAGGTCATCCCAAGCTCCGAGCTGGTGATCTTCTCATGGATTCCAAACACCCATAGCCCCCACCATACCTTTGTACTATGCTTCAATATATATGTGAAAGGTTGGGGTATATAAACCCATAAGATCCCCATTTCACTGTCAATGTGGGACTAAATCTCAAACAAAACAAATCACAATCATTGATTTGATAATCCAACAGCTGCTGAGTCTTCACCATGTAATTTATTCCTACCAGTTGCACAGTGGTATCATGAGAATCTCTAGTATTTCTATAAAGGCAGCCTGCACATTTTGCAACGTTCGAGCTGGGGTTTATTCATGGTTTGGCATTCATGGATCACAAGAAAACAAAACAAGATATTCTCGAGCATGACAGGAAAAGACAGATTGAGCTCAAATTAGTGTTGCTTGAAGATACTTTGGCTGAGTAGGGTTATACTGATAATGAAATACTTGACAAAGTCGAGGAGGCCAGAATGGTCATGGAAGTTGTTGTTAAGAACCCTGAAAGAGATGATGCCGCGGGACAGGACTCCAAAAGGATTTATGAAACCCAAACTCACCAAATTGCAACCAAGAAGGAAAGGAAACTAGAGACATTTAAGGCTTCTCTTGGTCTTGGAGACATAAAAGAGGGCGAGCCTTTTGACAAAGAGCTTCAGGAACAACGTAAGCAAGAAATAATTTTAGCAAGCGGAGAAAGGGAAAGGGAGCTCACTTTCAACAAATGTTCAGCAATAATCTTCTCACATTCAAACGATAGCTAAAGTGGCAGAATGTTTACATATTTTCAACATTCCTCCATCATCTTTCCATTTGACAGAATTGGTATTCTCCATAGGGCGTTCATGTAATTCTCAACCAAGAATATACTATCAAGTAGTCGCAGGCAGAATGACACACTAAAAGTGTTAGCGTTATGTTTATACACATTTTTATGGGTTTCTTCAGATTAACATGGTTCACTCAAACAGAGCATGTATTGATAGTGTATATGATTTTTACCAAATGTCACCAATAGTGTATATATTGACATCAATGCCAATAATTTCATATTCCATATTGCCAACAATCCCCATCAAGGAGGTGATGGATTTGCCTCTTCGGACAGTACTCTTTACCATGCAGTGGGTTGCCAGGAGCCAAGGGGCTCACCAGGCTTCCCGAGCCCATATGCTTTATGCCTTGGAGGCTATGGCACCTACGGTCAATAACTGGGCCGAGGCTTTACTGAATGTGTTCAAGGATCAGCGGATTAAGTGTCACCAAGGGGAGTTAAAATAGTTTGGTTATGGGACCATGTTGGCAACCTTATTCTTTGATAGGTTTCCCCTTCTGATGCCTCAGGTGAATTTCATCGAGATGAGAGCACAGGAACCCCATATTTTACGGTGGGTAGAGATCATGGCTCGCACTGGTGGCGGTGGAGCCAAGGTAAAGTATAGGAGCGTATTTTGTCATTGGTTAGATGACCAACTTCTCATGGTGGAGTTCTATGCGTATGTTGGTACCGACTTCAGGGGAGACCCTGACCTACACTTACCTGCAGGTGCCCAATGGGGTGATATGGGTAAGAAGATACTCAAGACATTAATTATTTTTTTTATTTTTATGTTTTATAATTTTTATGAATGATAACAAGACTTAACTTTTTCATGCATATGTTGGATATGCACGACCCGAGGGATCTTCCCCAATTGATAGGAGAGCGGGGTCTCGCTTTGTAGACTAGGGAGATGATGAGTTGACCAAGTTGGAGGAAAACCTAAACCGGTTAACTCTGGACATTCCGGATGCTACCATAGACGACCTCCCTAGGAGGTATCAGAGGCATATAGCTAGAGTGTCGGGTCGATTCAACTGCCTGCTATGGAGGCTAGCAAGGGCCATCATGTCTCACCACAAGCATCACTAGTCTTTCTACATGATGTATACACTGAAAGCTATCTAGCTTCAGGATTTTTTCATTGTGTACATCTAAAATCCAAAGTGCTTCAAATTGGGGTCTCGAGACCATATTTTTCTAAAACACTTTATATATATATATATACACACACTTTTTTACGACGGTTTATATGTGTTCAAATGGAAAATGATATTTACATGAGTTTTTATTTGCTTTTTATTGTTTATTTTATTTTACAATGAACCGTGTTTTATTTATTAAAAGTTATGTATGGGAAATATACCAGTCCAAAATGTAATTGGCCAATGAGTCCGCAACAGTGTTATAAGACCTAGGAATATGCCTATAAGTGATTGATTCAAACAACCTTTCTAACAAACGCACTCTCCAAAAAATACGAAGAAGTATAGGGTTTTTGATGGCATAAACATGGTTCAAATGAAAAACCACTAGCTGTGAGTCCATGAATACTACCAGGTCATTAATGTCTCGAGATGTAGCCTCAGTCAACAAACCTGTAACTGCTTGATACTCGACGGTGTTATTGGTAGCTGTAGCTATACAAACCGCTCTTGAACTAACTAAGTCATGAGACGGGGAATACAAAATCCAAGCAACTAAAGAAAGGTTCGAGGTATGATGACAAGCACCATCAGCAAAACCATAAAAATCTATTCGATATGCATAACCAAAACATGGTATAAACAGTACTGACAAAAACTCAAAACCATATTGAAATACTAAAACCACACCAAACAGTCAATCAATATACATATATACAAGGTACCATACAAAAATGACTTCAAGCATGGTACCTTTTTAGGTACAACCCATTGCAAGGTTTCCCGAAAGGTATATCGTCGTAGTCTACAAGATCATAGGCCCCTTTTTCTAAAACTTTACTAACGAAAAAATGACCATACCACATGGATTCAAACTTCCCCTTTCCAAGCTTGTCATGTCTCTGATCATAGGTTAGAACCATGTCACCTTTATTAAAGACAGGAGGTTGAACAGACTTATCGTACGAAGCCTTAACGCATTTTTTATGTGCCTCATTAGACAAGGAAGTATCTCTTCTACTCTTATCAAGGTTCATCAAGTACAAAAATAGTTCTTCTTCAACGAAAGTGTTTGGGAGAATCTCTACTATGAGCTTGAGGGACGGCATCTCACATTCAATAGGAAGGATAGCTTCCAGTCCATAAACCAACTGAAACAGTGTGAAACTAGCTGTTGTTTTAACTGAAGTCCTATAAACCCAAAGTACAAAATAAAGAGTCAAATGCCAGTTGTATTTGTGATATCCAACCATCCTACGTAGCATAGTTTTCAAAACCTTTTTAATGGCCTCAACTTTACCATTACCCTATGGATAATACGAAGTTGAGTTTTCATGACGAAAACCTAGCTTAGCATTCAACTCAACCATCATCTGATTATGGAAATGGGATCTGTGATCAATGACTATGGCTTGCAGAACTCCAACCCTACCTATCACATGATTAAACAAAAAGAGTGTGGCATTCTTTCCATCCTCGGCATATGTAGGCATTTCCTCAACCCATTTTGTAAAATAATCAATGGCTGCGATGATGTAACCATGCCCCCTGGCTGAGCTAGGCTTACAATGCATGAAATTAATTCCCCATTTTGAGAAAGGGCCAATGAAAATATCGAGGTGTAAAGGAGAAAGGTGGGTGTGCTTTTTAGGATAAAATAGTTGACAGAGTGGGCATTTCTTAACCGCCTCATGACAATCCTTGAAAATCGAAGGACAGAAATACCCAGCACGAAGGATTTTCTAGGTTGTAGGCATCCCAAAAAGATGACTGCCACATGCTTCGGAGTGGCAATCATTCAAAACTTGTTCATCCTCCTCATGTCTAATACATCGTCGAAGAATAGAGTTAATACCATGGCGATATAATGTGTCATTTAAAATGAGACAATATATCGGATGGTGACGGATGTGACGACAATCGTCATAGGACATGTCAAGATGAAACCTTTAGTTCTAGAGATAGATAATCAAATCTCCATACCACAGATCAGTTGTGCTAATCAGGAACACAAATTCATCTGGGAATGAATCATTGGGCTCAACTTCCATCAGAGCATAGGGAAGGTCACACATTAACTCTGTAAAAACTAAGCACCTTTTCGAAGTGTCCTTAGCAAACTCGAGATCAAATTCCTGCAGGATGACGATCAATCAAGAATACTTGCCCCCTAGTACTTGATGGGTCAAAGGTAATACATGGGTTTCTGATCAATGAGAAAAATCGTGGTGCGTAGTAAAATATAGTGACGAAAGTTTTCAATAGCAATGACCATACCCAAAGCTAGCTTCTCCACACGCAAATAATGAGTTTCAGAGTCAAGGAGACTCTTACTTAGGTAAAAAATCACGTGTTTTTTGTTGTTGGCATCTTCCTGCAGCAGTACCATACCAATGGTAGTAGTGGAGGTGGAAAGGTACAACAGAAAGTCTTTTGAGTAATTTCGGGGGTGCAACACTGGTGAATGTGTCAGAGCATGTTTCAAATTATCAAAATCTCATTGGGCTTGGTCATCCCAAAAGAACAGAGTTTCCTTTTTAAGGAGACGCATATAGCCAGGCTTTTTTTCTGCGAAGTTGCATACAAAATGGCGAAGAAAGTTTTCCTTCCCTTGCAAACTCTGGAGTTCAGTAATATCGGTCGGGTCAGGTAATTCCAAGATAGCATCTATCTTCAAAGGATCGATCCGAATGCCATCTTTGGAAACCACAAAACCAAGAAGACGTCCAGTCTCAACACAAAAGACACATTTATGTGGATCAAGCTCCAATATTATAATGAGGACATCTCAGGGAAATGTCCCTAAGATGTCCTGGGTGGTCCTCCTGTTGCTGTGAATGAGCGGGGAGATCATCTAGATATGGCTCCATGGTGTGTTTAATATCGTGAAAAGCATAGGACATGGAGCACTGGAATGTAGCTCCAATGATTTTTAAACCAAAAGGTAACTTTCGATATGCAAAGGTTCCCCCACGAATAAATAAATGTTGTTTTATTTTGATTGGCGAGTAGAATCTCTGTCTGATTGTATCCAAAAAATCCATCCATAAACAAGAAGATGACACTCCTAGCACAGTTATCAATGATTTAATCAATGTGTGGATTAGGGAAATTGTCCTTAGGACAAGCCTTATTTAAATCTCAAAAATTGATGCAAACCCTAATAGTGCCCTGTTTTTTAGCAACATGGACAATATTAGACACCCATTCAATCAGCAGTATGGGATAGATGAAACCTACTTTCAAAAGTTTCTCCAATTCAGATTTAATAACCGCATCCTTCCTAGGATGGACTTGACATAGTTTTTGTCGGACTGGACTTGCCGTGAGATAAGTCTTAATTTTGTGTACAATGATGGATGGGTCTATCCTAGGAATTTCTTCATACATCCAAGCAAAAAAATAACAGAACTCTTTGAATAAAGCTTTATAACTTTTAGTTTCTTCTATTAAGCAGTTCTGACCTACATGAACATGCTCAATAGTTCCGGGCTTCACCGATATGTCAATGGGAGTTGTCTTGGTAATGTTACAAAGGTTTCCTTCGGAATCAGTGCCTTATAACAGTATGGGCGTTTGACGATTTTGGACAATATCAGTACCAATTAGAGACACAAAATCAAATTCTACCGAACTGGCATTGGGAAGGAAAGAGGATCTGTGATGATGATCTTCCCATACAGATTCATCCACACTCATGATCTCCATAATGGAATCATCCGATGGAAAAATATGCAAGAGATGGTATAGAGTGGGGAGAGAGGGTTCTAGCCAATAGGGCAGGTGGTAGGGATCCAATGCCACTAGATGAATATCATTAGAATGGATAGTGGAAACCGATTGAACAACATCATAGAGTGCTTCATAAGGGCCTAGAGAAGATGACTCAACAACTTCTTTACCTTTGGAATTGGAGTCGGTCGTGGAAATCATGTTCACAGTTGCCACTTCCATACTAGGAGGAGTCGAGGGGAACACTCTCATAAGGGTTGAATCCTTCAACATTCTTACCCCAACCGATTGATAAGGAAAAGGGAATTGGCCTAGCATAGGAATATCATTTGCAGTAGGATCAATAACATCTGGTGAACAAAAATCGAGTTGATCGATGGTCACAATCTTCCCTGAATGAGGGAATTAGAGAGTCTGAAAGACTATCGAAGCAATACCCTTCATAGCATAGAACTAGTTTCTCCCCAATAGCAGATTGTAATCCAATGGAGCATCAACTACCTCCACTTGAATGGAAATAGTCTTGCCCCCAAGCTCGATCAAAAGAGCCGGTGACAATCCATGAGGTTGGAAACCTTGTCCATCGAAAGCTTTCAAGGTTGTGGGTGACTTCGTAAGTTTAAGAGAACCAATGGCTCTCCAACAAGACACAGACAATACTGAGGTGGAAGCTCCTTTATCCAAAACAGTCCTATGGACCTTTCTCCCAAAAAATCTGGTCATGATTTGAAATGCGAGTTGGTGGGGTAACCTTGAATTGTAGTTATCCACATTAAAATGAATCAAATTAGTGTTATCCAAGTGTAATGCCCCTAAGGCCATCAACAAGTTTTTGCATTGCGTGGGACAACTTTGGAGTACCTCCAGGGTAGACATTGCACAAGGTGCTTGATCCAATTCAACAACATTGTAGAATTGTGCATCTCGAGCATTTGGATTAAAACAAGATTTCTGAAGAGTACTCTTAGGTGGGTGCAAAATCAAGTCGAGGTAAGGTTTCTCAATTGTAA
Source organism: Pseudotsuga menziesii (assembly GCA_001517045.1). Lineage (NCBI taxonomy): Eukaryota > Viridiplantae > Streptophyta > Pinopsida > Pinales > Pinaceae > Pseudotsuga > Pseudotsuga menziesii. The sequence goes on along the minus strand of LPNX010759334.1, from coordinate 130,718 downwards.
TAGGACCATTAGATGGAGAACTAATAGAAGGACCTTTCTTGAGAGAAGGATTTCCATCCTTCTTCTCCATTGGTTTGTCGTATGTCTGATTACGAGTGGTCAAGTTAATAGTTTCCGACGACATCATTCAGATTTCTTCTCTAGAATTAGAGGTTCCTTGTGACAACATATGATCAATCAATTGTTATTGAGATAGAAAAGGGTCGATAAGCACCGCTGGTGTAGGGTTACTTTTCAAAATTTTACTAATTTCTTCATGACGAGGGCACTCTTTCGTGAAGTGGTCACCACCATACAATAGGAAAGGATACTTAGCCTTCCTATTACCTTTATTTTCATTCTCTAGGGTTGGAGCCTTTGGATTCTCCTGTTGGTTTCCTAGTTTCTTATTTTTTCCTTTTCCTTTCTTCTTATTACCGGGTGTCTGTGTACTTTGAATAGCGTTCACCTCAGTGGAAACCGTAGGAGTAGAAGGAGTAGTAGTAGAAGTACTATGTTGCTTGGTATGCTTAGCTTCTCATGAAGGCTGGATTGAACCATAACCCCATGACTAGGAGTTTATACAGGTGGCTTGGTAGGGTCTGTGCTGGGACGAGGAGTTTGAGGAATCAGATTATAGAGGGTTCCGAATTGAGAATACACCAAGTCCAGATACTGAGCCGGGCTGATAGTCAGCTCTTCAGTAACAACACCACCCATAGCCACATCACAAGTAATGGGAGACATCAAGGATTTCGTGAACCAATTAGCTAACAATTGGTCTAGAATAGGAGCTGTAATAAGTCTTCTTTACCTCCTGCGCTCATGAATATGATCTAATATATGTGTGGAAGTATTCTGACAAAGTGAGGTTAAAACGTTCGTGCCAGTCTCATAACGAATGGGTAGCTGAAAGTTTGCAAGAAAAACTATCGCTAATGAGTTAAAATCCACAAGAGAATGTTGTGGAAGATAAATGTACCACTTGGCAGCCGTACCAGTTAAAGTCTGCTGGAAAATCCTCAAACGGATAGAATCGTTCATCAAGGAGTTCGAAGAACACCATAAATGGAATTTCATAACATGATTTTTGGGATCTTCTCCCTGCTTCCCATCAAACTTCAGAATGTCTAATGGTAACTTAACTAGAATTGTAGGCCACAAAGGGTTATGCTGAATGGGATCATTAATCAATTTGGACAAATCAAGCAAGTCCAAAGTTTCCAAGAATAGAAGCTGTCGATTAGGCTCAAGATGCTGGTAGTATTGATAAGGAATTTGTATACCAGTAAGACCATAGACTAACTGATACACTGGATATTGGGGAGTTGGATTAGCAAATGATCCTCCTAAAGATCTTCCTGATGATGGTGGGCCTCCACGAGGAGGATTTCCACCTGGTGGAGGTGGTCCTCCAAGTGGTGGTCCTCCAGACGGTGGGCCTCTAGGTGGTGGTCCTCCAGATGGTGCCCCCCTAGGTAGTGGTCCTCCAAATGGTGGGCCTCCAGGTGGTGGTCCTCCATAAGGTGTTCCTCCAAGTGGTGGCCCTCTCGAAGGTGGTCCTCCAGGTGGTGGACCTCCCGATGGTGGTCTTCTAGGTGGTGGACCTCTCGATGGTGGTCCTCCAACTAGTGTACCTCTAGAAGGTGGTCCTCCACCAAGTGGACCTCCTCCACGTGTCCACTAGGTGGGCCCCCAAAAGGTCCCCCCCCATAAGGTGGTCCTCCAGGACCTCCAGCAATATTCATAGGTGTTCCTCCCAGCATGAGCATATAGGACCAATTAGGTTTCCCCCACGGTGTAAACATGTTTATGGGGTAATGAATTCTAGGATACATAGTCCCTGTAGGTGTAGGTTGATAGTTCACATTACTTACAGGTGGTTGATTCCCTGGGTAAGTATAACCCCAAGAAGGTTGATTGACCACTGGTTGTACCCCTAAAGGTTGACCTGAAATAGAAGGAGGGATTACCATATTGGTGTTGGTGGAAGGAACAACAGCTGTTGGTTGTCCTATAGTGGGGGTCTGTCTTCCTGTTGAGGCCTGGAAATTCGCAGGCGGCAACAGTAAGGGATTCTCCCCAATCAACGTTCCCAACTAGCCCGTTGACTGTTTGGTATAGGGAATCCGTCCGGTTTTACGGTCCGGCTACCGTAGGTCAAAGTAACAACAAGGGTTTACCGGTTGCGGCCCGGTCCACCGGAATTTGTATTTTGACTTAATGTATGCAATGCATATGCCTATCTTAACCATGCAGGGTGATAAAGATGCAAGGAACCACACAATGTGCTGCGCAGGTTCTTACCTCTCATCTTAGGTTCACAGACATCTAAACCACATATGCAACCATGAAGTAAAACAACTAACTATCTAAACACCTAACTATCTATCCCCGGGGAGCCAGAAGAGTGATTATTTGTGAGTAATGTATTATTTCCATGTATGATAAACAAAATTACAGATAGCTGATATTTATGCTTACAACACATGAACAAGAAAAATATTCTAACAATCAGATAGCCAATTGTTATATGAACCACATACATTACTCTGGGTGAAATTTCCACAAATTAAATCATAAATCATTCAACAAGACATAAGTCATAAAGTTAGAACGATCTCACGATTCATGGACACAAGCTGAAAAATAAAGTAGTTCATCTTTCTGCCATCCATTGTATAACATTTGGAAACTTCACAACTCTTTCTCCAACAGGAAAAATAAGATCTTTTATTGCAATAGGAAGTAGTTCTTCTTACAATATATCCTCCAGTCTTACTAGGAAAAAGCCCTTCCCTTCTCTACGTTTCCTAATTTTATACAAAAAGAAAAAATTGGTTGGGCTTCCCAAAGTGACCTTTGGGCTTCCCAACCCTTTTGTCTTCCCAACGTTTCATTTTCCCAAAAAACCTTTTACAAATTATTAAATTACATCAAAGTTGACCGGTCCTTTTAAGAGGATGGTCCCGCTTGGTTCTCCAAGAATTTTCTCCACGCTGCTGCCTCAGCAGCGAGCCCTTCAAACGAGTTGGGCTCTAAAAACTGAATGTTTAGCTCGAACTTTTCAGCCTGGTTTCTAATGGCCTCTACCCTGGCCGTGTTCAATCGCACCTGTTCTTCTAAGAGCTGCACACTGACGGCTGTATGGCCAATTTCATTTTTTAGCATTTGATCATCAATGGCTTTGATGTGTTGTACTCTGGCTTCTTCATCTTGTTGTCTTTTCTACAACATTTATGTAAATGCATCATGATCAGGGAACTCATATAGCCTCTGCTCGGCTTCTACCTGACATCGGTTGTAGGTAACCAAGGCCCTCCTGAAGAATTCTGTGCAGGCTCCCTTGGTCTTCTTGACTGTTTTCTGGAAGTCTTCTGTAGTATTGATAGCGAATTCTATTAGATCGTGGTCCCGTTTAAGGGCTTGTTTATCCTTGGATGGTAGCTCAGCTGGGACTTCTTCTTCATTCTCCACCCTTGCTATCCTTGTATTCAGTACTTCGAGGATGTCTTGGGACCTGTCAACAAAATAAGAAGTGATTCTGTATATATCACCCCACTGATATTCAGGTTCAACTCCCGTGACACATTGGGTGTCCTCATATATATACTCCTTCTGTGGGACGACCTCTATTGCTGTTTGTTCCTCGACCGCAGGGGCCTTCCTTTTCTGCCTCCTGGACATTGTAAATTCTTCCTGCAATGTAAAAACATTATGACATTGAAGCAGTTTGAATTTGTGAACATTGTGCAGCAATTTATCCTTTATAATTGTGACCATTCAATAAAATCAAAACATAAGTCTCTCATACTGAGTAATCGACCTAGCATGCAATATTGTGCAATATATTATTATCCCATGCCTAGTATGGTAAGGTTCAGTGCAACTAATACATATATTGTTCATCCTTACAATGTCTTAAGACTATGGATGTGTTATTTCATGATCTGACCTATATGCAGCAAGACTATCAATCATACTTGTGCCAGGATTAAATCTACATTAAACTGCAATATGCCACTTTCCGCATGGTAGCGATATAAACGAACCAGTATATTATGTGCAATGTAAAATATTCAGCCATTAATCTATTCCATTAACAAACAGAGTGAAGGATTAAAAGCATCAAGCTTATGCCAATCAACACTTCAGCCCTACAGCCCAGCAGGCACATCACAAAGGAGACGCATGCGACTGGCAGCAAAAAAATTACATTAGGCTGATAGTACATTTCACCCTCCTCGGCGGGACGTAACCACACTTCTGCACAGGGTATCCTCATCAAAACACGACCCACGCTATCCTCAAAAAACGCAGTGTAATCAGCGACACGACCCTCCTACCTTAATAGGGTTTTAGGCGACAAAATGCAAAAGGGTCACGAAGGATGGCGCAAATAACACAGGCTAGGATTGACCGCGAAGGCGACACTGTCGACTGTAAAAAAATCCCTTTCAAAAACCTATTCCTCCCAGCCAAATGCAAGTTCGACCTTCCGCCTCGTCGAGGCTGCGGAAAAACGCAAAAGCGAAACGGCTAGGGTTTACAGGCTGGGAAAGCACCACGAAAATCAATAAACTATCAAAACCCCACTACAGTTCCCAAAATCCGACCACCCCCTGTCTATCATGGCCGCGCAGCAAGGTTTGGCACAGACGGCGTAACGGCCATCTGCGCCTAAACCCTTCAACTCTTGTGCACGCGATGCAGCGACTGAAGGCGAAAAGTAAACGGCTTAAATGGTTAAAAAACACCCCCCTTACCCAAGGTCAAGATCAAACACGCTTGAACAAGCTTAAATCCTAGCTGGACGAGGGAAAACGCCGGGGACCCCAAACCACGGTAGAAAAACAAACAACTGTTCAAATGTAATGGGAAAAAAAACGGGATAAACCAACCTGGAAATACGGCGAAATGAGCAAGCTGAGGATGGTTGGAATTCTACCCTCGCCACTTGGAAGCTAGTACAATGACAGCTAGACCTTCACGCACTCCCAAGATCGACAGCTCAACTCACCGCGACAGTGCTCGACAATAAAACAAAACAATACAAACTCCAAACTGTCGCCCCGTATAAATATAAAAAGTCGCACGTGAGGGAGCTTTAAATCGAACGGGAAATGAAAGCTGCGTCGGGTGGCTGATACCTCAAGCCTTCCGCAACGGCGGATGATCTCCAACACTAAATCACCCGCAACAACTAAATAGACCGCGCGAATGAGAACAACAATTGGGCGTCGGTGGATACCTTGATCGGATGACCAAGAATCCGAACCCCTCCGCAACAGCGGATGCTCAGAGCATGGTGCTGTCCGCAACGGAGGAGGAAGCAGTGGCCAAGTGCTCCGCTACAAAGTCGGCAAAAACAAAACATACATCAGAGCATCAAGGAAATTCTAAGCTTAAAGTGGTCCGCAACGGCGATTGTCTGAAAAGGAGATCTGTCCACAGCATCGAACAAGAGAGACTTCAAATCCTTCCGACGAAGAATCCAAACCCACCTGAAACGTCAAAGAATGAAAACTCACGCGCAACGGTCGGAGCGAAAAGGAAAGTCCACACCCAGAAATGCTCCGCAACATCGGAGGGTAGGATCAAATATCTGCCCGCAACGACGAAAAGGACAAAGACTTAACTCCCGATTGAACAAGGCTTCGAGAGATATGCAAGACGATGACGAATTCAACTAAGGATGGGATTCGTTAAAGCATTGAAATGAGCAAGCACCAATCGATTGACAGTGACCCAAAGTGCTGGAAGACGCTTTAAAATCCATAGGCCAAAAATCAATAGGCTGAAATCAAGAAAAGAACTGACTAATTCAAAGTAAAGGAGGGTCCAAAAAAATTTTAGAATTTTGGGAAAATGTTGCAGCTGCAACACTTCCACTAGAAGTGACTCCACTAACTAACGACACAAATTGTGCTAGGGGTTTCCCCCCAATGTTGGAAGGTAATGACACCACTTGAGTTGGGGATTACCCCCCATCAGTAGAGGTTAAGGGAGGACTAGAAGCAGACCCAGGATTTGAAACTGTAGGAGTAGGGTTGGAGGACTGACCCAGATTATGAGCTGTCATACCACGAGCTGATGATCCTACATCAGGAGCTACCTAAGACGATGAAAGTGAATGGTATCTAGAAGGTGTTGTTTCTAGGATACGGGGTAAAAGAGCCGACATGGGTGCTCAATGAGGAAGAGGCGAAGCAGTGATATTTGCAAGGTTCTCTTGAAAGTTACGCAAATGATCAACAGTTGGTTGGAACATTCTATACATTTCCTCATTTGATGAAGGGTTAACAAAGGACGGTCTAGTAGCCCCAAATTATGAAATAGATTTACGCATAGAAGTCCTCCAAAAAGGAGCATTGGGGCCATATTCTACCTCTCCGGCATCGTCGGTTGGGTGAGTGGCCATCCAATCCGATGAACCAGCATGAACTTCTATTGGAAAATGAAAGGTAGTATCAGCTATAGGAGGTTGTTCGACCAAGGGATTATTGTAAGTGGTGAATTCCTCTCCAGCTTCCACAACTGGGTTCCCTTCCACATGGGAATCAGTTGCGGAACCTTGATATCTGGCTTCCATTGGGATCTATCCTACAATAGGAGGAAGTTCAAGCGGTAAGCCTTGAGCCCTTCTAGATCATCTCAAAGGAAACTAGACCATATTGTGGTCACTAAAACCTAACCTAAGTTATAAAAAGTAGAATCACACAAAAAACCTCTCCTACGCAAACTAAAGGTCACAAGCAAACTTAGGTGACAAGAGGGGCTGATAAAAGTCAGTTCCTCACTAGGATTTTCAACTTTTTGCAAATCACGATATACTGTAGGGTCCAATAGTAAAATATGACAAGGAGGATTGGGACTATACCCTTTCTTGAATACCCAGTTACCTGCATGGTACATGCCTAGTAGCTCCCCAAGTGTTGTTCTCGGTGTATTGTGCCAACAAGATGGTCAAAAATGATTTTATCATATGGTTTAAGGAATCCTAGAGGGGTCTCCTGGTATACGCGAGGTACATGGGAGCTCAAATCCGTGTTAGTGATGTCTAATGCACAACCATATAAAAGGGGCCTTCTGATATACAATCGAGTACGTGATCACCCCAAGGTACGTGATGTTGATGTATTTGTAACTTCGGAAGATATTTTGATGTATATTATCATTGTATGTTGTTGTACCCCCATTGGGGATCTGTGTTACCCATTTACGGAATGTCTAAATTGTGTCTAGACCTTGAGGTACAACCTTCATTGTAAGTCGGGGCAATATTCCCCAGTGTAATACCATGTAATATGTAATTGTGGTTTCTCTAGGAGAAGTGAGCCCCATGTGAAATGACATGTAGGCTCGAGTCTTATATTTGGTCAGTGACTTGAACGGGTATAAATAGGGAGGTGCTCTTCCTCATTTATACACACCACACACACTCTCTAAGGCGTTTGAGAGAGAGAGACAGTCATAGGAGGAGAGAAATATAGCTACTGAACATTTCTTATTACTGCTTTTGATCATCTTACTATTCTGAAGAACTTTGCGGGGTTTTCTCCTTTATGGTTTCCCCGATGAAAATATTTGTGTCTTGTGTATCTTTTATATCTTATGCATTTTTGTGTACTTGTTATTCTTTCAGATAAAGATCCTAGATAATATAATCATATCTTAAGAAAATATAACACGTGAAAGTTTGTTCGATATACCGATGTTACGTGGAAGAACCACGCAGTTCCCGGGATGCAGTGTAGGAAATTGAACGGCAGCTCCTATGTTTTAAGACACTAGAACACGTCTCTATCCTATCACTCAAGTTACTAAAAAACAATTTAACCTATAGCTAACGTTAATTTTATCTTGAACGATTAGGTGAATGCATGATGTGTGGACATAAAAGTAAAACCATGCAATATGAATGTCCAAATTTTTCACTTTATCATTCAAAGTATGCCCTACTTAGAGGAGGGAGAGAGTGATTCAAGTTTGTTTCTTAAGAAAATAAATCCCAAACAATCACACTGGACTATCTTTCAAACATGAAAACAAGAAACAAACTTCTAAGCTAGTCTTTGAAAGAAAGAACAAAGTAAGATCTCTTTTCCTGAAAAGAAAGACGCTACAACTAATTGGTACACTAAGCACTTTTTACAATTCTTCAAAAAATGAAAAGATCTAACTCACAACTATGATATATATTTTTTTGACGAGATAAGAGCATATAAAGGAAAAAAGAAGAACATGGATATCTAAAAGCTTGTGAAGCTAATCAAGGATCCAGTGGTTCGTCTTCAAATACAACTATGGTCAAATCTCAAATTTTCTTTAAATCAAAAGAAAAAAGCAATCTTTCACTAATTTATGAAGAACAAAAAGAAAAAACCAAAATCCAAACTTCCTTTTCAATTGATTTAACAGCAAAAAGAGAACTAACTATACCGACTTCCAAGCACTCATTCGAAAATCAAAGCCAAGCATACAAGCATTTGGACAAATGAAAACAACCTAGCTCTTTGAACCAAAACAAAATAAGCCTCTACCACTTTCAGATTTTGAATTTAACAGTCTAGAACTCAAAAGTGAAGCCAGAAAAACACTCAGAACGAAAAGAAAATCTAACTAAGCTTTGAAATCTCAGGGGTTTCAAAACCCTACCTAGCACTGCTTGCAGAAGGTTGGTGACAAAGAGTTACCGCCTAGGCACTACCTTTTGTCCACTATGACAGAGCGGTGGCACCTCTTGCTGACAAGAGTTGTTTCCCTAGGAATGAATGGTTCATATCTAGAGGAAATGAATGATAACAAGGATGGAAAGCTTCCCCTAGAGCTTGTAGATATCTGGAATGGATATTTGATCTGTTGTATAGAGTGATGTATTAACTTTTCATGGTACCAAGTTTCCAAAGATGTGCCTGCAATGAAAACATCAAACAACAAGTAAGATCAAGGGTACCAGCAAATAGTCTATAGTTCTATATTAGTGACTAAGGGATCCAATAATAAAATGAATGATTACGACATAGTACATTTTATGGGAAAGGAACCATCTTTGCATTAACAAGAAGAAGAGAGATTACAACCTTTTTCCATAGTGTTGTGATGCTCCTTCACATGCCATGCCTTGTCCTCAAAGCTCCAACTTTCCCTTTCTAAGCTCACCCTAGATTTGGCCAGAATCTCAATGCAACAACATAACTTTTCTCTCTCTCAACCATGGAGGATGATCCATGTTTTATAGGCCTTGGGAGGATAGGGATGGTTGAGAAAATGGTGGATGAGGTGGAAGGGAGATCCTACTACGGGGGATATCAAGTCCAGGTGGTCCACAAGAGTAGGGATGAGGGTGCCACGAAGTCTTCCTTTGAGAAGCTTCATGAATATTCTCTTTTTTCTCTCTAAAACTCGAGCACCACTTTTCCTCTATGTAGACAGAGCGTTAGCTAGGTGGAATCTCTTCTTGACCAAAGGGTAAAGGTGGTGGCACCGCTTATTGTCAAGAGACAATAGGCATTACTGAAGAGGGTAACGCTTTTTGCATTAATGGAAAAGGTGGTAGTGGACTCAAATATGGAAAATAGGAGTCTAGGCCAATATCCAACTTCACAGTTTGGGAATTGAGGGAAACTTCTAATGTTTTGAGCCTCAACACATGATGGTGATGACATTTATGTGTAACAACGATAGAAGAAGAGCTACGATAGGTTGCGATAGAAGGAACCACGATAGAATAAGAACAAATAAGTTGTAAAGGAAAGTTTGACTAATTGTGGGTAAGGAGTTAGTTAGAATAAAGCACACTATTGGTAATAAAGAATAATTGTATTTTGGGCTGATAGTGCCTATTGTTAGTTGTAACTGAATGTATCAAAAAAGAAATGGCAGCTTGTTGGATAGAAGAAAAGAGTCAGTTGATTAAGACATGTAGAAGCTTATAAAAACGGGAACCCAAGTTTTGTGTGTGTTGTTCATTCTAAGGGTTGGTTATTATTGTAAAACAAAGTTAAGAGAGGAAGAGAGCTTCTTCAGTAGAGAATTGATATAGGTTGTGTGTGGATCGACATTTGAGAGAAGAAGAGAGGATATACATAGACCCAAAACTAGAGAACATGAGTGGAGAGAAATCTGTACTAACTATAAAGAACATCTAAACAAGAGTATGCAAGATGAGTGCACAGACGAAAGGTGATAACCAATTTCTCATGCCAGATGAAGAGCACCTCTGTGGTTTTTCCCAGATGGATTTCCACATTAAATGTTGTCTCTGTATGTATTTGATAATTATGTTTATGTTGAATGCATGTATGGTGTGAATTAGTGGATCTAAATATGTCGCACAACGTCAGTTTATGAATAAACCCGTATGTGTGTGTGTGTGTGTGTGTGTGTGTGTGTGTGTCATGTCGCTAATAGATTGAATCTATGATAAGGATTTTATGTTGAATATTGCAATATGTGTCAACTGGCAAATATATTGTTATCTTAAATGAATAAGAAATAACTAGAAGTATAAATTATCGGTTTCGGTCGAGTGATTTGATAAATTACTATAAGAATAGAAATCCCCACATAACTGGAGAAACGTAGTTTTGGCAGTTCCCATAAGATAGCTTAGGTGCGACTGCATCTCCGTTGCAAGTGTTGCCGACGGGGTCCTCCTCTATCGAGACGATATCTCAATTTTTTTTTTAAACTGAGGATTTAAACTTGGATCGATCAAAATTTAATCCAACACTCTCCCATAGCTATGTTTGCTTACCCAACCTTCAAAACAAGTTCTTGGACAAAGTATTCAACTCCATTTCTCTTATTAATCACCTGCAAATCAAAATTTTCCTCATTTTCAATCCTCACATGAGGTTCCTCCATCATGTCCAAGGTGCATCCTTCCATGTGCAAATGATTGTTTCCTGCATAGGATGGAGAGTGTAGCATATTCAACTATTCATGAAGATGATATATTTGAATTATTGTTTCTTGAAGGGTTTCTTTTGTGCACTTCAAAGAATCATTGGTGCCTCCAATTCGCTAATGAGCCTTTTTGGTTCATGTTCTTCCCTTTTGAGTGCATGATGGTACATTTTTCTCACCATGAGAAGATGATTTATATATGCAAGTAGGTTCAAGTAGATCTCTTTCATATTGGCCATTTATTCTCTAAGATTTTCAAAATTTGTCAAGAAAGATTATTTCCCTTAATATTCTCCTGAAGCTCTCCAATAGAAATTAAACACCAAGGCATTGATGTCAACCAAGTTTTTCAAGGCTTCATTTATCTTCTCTTAATTTCCCCTTAGTGTTCCACTTAAATGATGTGGTTCACAAGGAAAATCTTGCTCCAAGTTTGTTTCATCTAATGGTTTCCATAAAGGATCAACTTGCTTGTGGCATGAGTCCAAAACATATGGTTCACACAGGCCGTCATTAGAAGCATTCACAATATCAATTTTATGGTATGGATTGGAAGGTACTTCAAGGGGATGCAATGTAAAGTGAATATTGAAAAAATCAAAAATTTGAGCATACCTTTGTGGCTTCTTTTCATCCTCTCCAAGTGGTTCATTTGTATTGGCATGCTCTTCTTCTTTGTGATCCTCAGTAATACTTACCTATGCAACTTGTGGTTCACTCTACTTCAATTCTTCATTTTATTTGAGAGAATCTATTTTGAATTCCTTCACTTTAATGTTCAGGTGCTTATGTTTTTGCTCATTCTTCCTTTATTTGCCAATCTTCTTGTAGTGGCTTGTGCTCCTCCTTAGGTGTCTCTTCTTATTTCAATGGTTTGCTTCTCTTCAATGATTCCTCATATACATCCTTGGACCAAAATACAAAGCTGATATAGATATAATACTTGAATTTCATAACTGTACAAATCTCCTTAAACAATGCTAGGTACTCCTGGTAGCAGCAGGGCATCTTTTCACATACTTCTTCCACCTTTGACAAATATTTCTTAACCATTGGAGGATCAAACCTTCTGTATTCTCTATATTTAATATCACATGTGAAATCATCCTCATTCAAAATGGACAATCCTATATCTATATAAATAAATTCTTCCTCTTTATACTTCTCCCAATCTTCATCACGCACTAGAATGAGCCTCATAGCTGCAAACATGAAGATGTGATATACAATCTCTCTTCAACTGGGATTTTATGTTCCACAGGTGAAAATGAACATTATATGATACCATTATAAAATATTCAATCTAAAAATCAGATATATTTTGGAATATTAACTAACTCCTAACTCAATAAATCAAAATTCCTCAAGACTAGGTGTTTTTACTCCAAACTAGGCACAAGGAGACATGCTTGGAATATGATTTAGATCATGCATCCCATGAGGAATGGTTTGGGACCTCTAATATGGAAATTTTTAGGTATTATATGAAGGTTTGGCTATCATACTTATTTATGTATTATTTGGTACTTTTCACCAACATTTTGCTTGTACTCTTAACCCCACGTTGAGACTAGCTAGAAATTGACAATTTGAAACTAGTCTTCTACCAGCTTGTTCCAAAAAAATTATAGGTATTTACCAATGTATCAATGAGGTAATATAGGTTCTAAAACACACTCATTACAACATGCACCAATACTTGTAATAATATGGATCCGTCCTTACTTTCAACAATGAGCACATTTTATGGGTACATCATGCCTAGATAGACTCCTTTGGCTAAACCAAAGGATTCAAGGAAATATCCCCAGGAATTTTGTGGAACCCAACTAGATTTTGGTGCATAAATAAAAGTAACTAAACAAAGGTTTCATACATGAGGTTATAGGAGTCACTGGTTCAACAATTCCGAGTTAGATTGCAAAGTTTGGCGACGAGGAAAAAAATCAGTTTAAGGGAGGTGAAACTAGTCAATTTGCAAGTATTTCCAAATGATACCTAAAGGTCACTATTTTCACATCTGATATCATGGATGGGTTCATACACATTCTAATTGACTTATCATACCTTTTTTCATAATTTTTGAAACATTTGGGATGAGTTATTACAACCACCCTATTTTTCGATTGATTTCTAATGGCACAAAAGGGTCACGAATTAGAGATTTGATGCTTGTGTGGGGTTCAAATCAGTTTATATATAATTTAATATGCATATCTATGGAATCACATTTGACAAGTGCTAAAATCCAACATTAAGGTATACCAATTATTGCTATGAATTGCACAATAGAGGAAAAGTTGCATGATAATAGAAGCTAGAGAAGTAGGAGGAAAATAATTTATTTATTCATATGATGGAATGAAAATTTTAGGTACAACCACCATGTCTCATGGGAATTCCATTGATCATTTGCTTGGACTGTTATTAGAAGAACTGTTGAGAATCGCACTAGAAATGGATCCTGCTAGCTCTAACTCACTAATTGGATATTAAATGGTACACTGAACATTATGGTGATGTTGGAACAATAGAAATATTCTAAATGAGAATGAATATATGTAAAACTCCTCTCTCACTAGCTAAAATTTCTCTCAACTAGCTACAACAGATAAAAGGGGCACATCTCCCAACTGGTTACAAGGGGCACATCATCCAAGCAAAAAAAAACTCAAATCTCTTAAAGAAAAATGACAAAATGGAAAAATATTTCAAAGGGAGTGCTCGTACTCCTTTTATTAATATTTGTTGGATTTTTCCTTCCTTCTAGAGCTTTCATTCTTGGAAATTTGAACCATCGTTGAGTTGGATGCTTCTTTGGTAAGTTTCTCTTACATAGGACCCACTTGTCTCCATGATTTCTCCCTCACTAGATAAAATTAGGATATGTAGCTTTCATAAGGCCTCTTGATTACTTTCCTGCTTTTACTATTCCCTCTTGAGCATTATCTTCAAAATATGAAAACTCTTGCCCTCTTGGTTTTCTGCTACTTTTTTTCTTTTGGCTGCTATTTTTATTGCTTTCATCTTTTTTCTTTCCATATTTTTATGAGCGAGACAACTCATATTCCTTATCCTCTTCCTATGCACCATCTTGAGCCACCTAGATCACTTAAAACTCATAAACAATTATTATAAATACAAATATCACAAAATTATGGTCCATCATCCTTTCATGATTTACTTAATTACATAATGTAACTATAGCCAAAATTAACTCCCTTAGTAATTATTTTAACTTTCCACTAGAACCCATCGGAATTGAATGGGTTAGTGTTTTGACCATGGTGCTACCAAAATGGGGAAATTACATTTGGATCAATGAGATATTTGACATCGAAAAGTGCCAAATCAATACATTCATTGCATTTTATATCACCAGCACCTTATTTCTTATAAAATACTTGACTATTCTCTCGTGTACATAATATTTTGGAGACAAATTCACGAACACTCAAAGGAGGGGGATAATTTGGCCAATATTGGATGCCAAAATTTACAAATGTCTCGTAATAAATTGGAATTATGTGTGGTATTAGCAACATGTGTCCCGAATAGTGATGGGCCTAACATACCATGGTTTAAGTTTCACAAACGTGCCAACGAAAATTTTCACATCAACATTACTCTCCATAAAGTTGTTGAACATTTCCACTTGAGTGACCTTTGTTATACATTTGACATGAGTTTCATAAACTCCTTTATATATTCGACGCCACACAACATCCTTTTCATTTGGTAACAAACGAGAGTTCAAATGCCAATTCTCTTTCATAGCATAGCTCACATTATCTAGAAGTCTATCATGATAGGGTTTCCTAAAGATAACACCCCAACATGCAACTTCATCATTCACATCAAATTGAATCCTAAAAATTCTATACTTAAATAAAATTTCTTTTGATTTTTTTAATATTTTTGTTGTCATCGCCGTCAAACAACTCGATGCAGTGCTTTTTGAAACAACACCTGTTAGAAAATATCTATGAGAATCCTTTCAACACAAGATCGCCTTTTGGAAAGTGTGGAAAAGGTGACAATGACATTTTTTTATAACATCTCACGTGTTTTAACCTCATTGATACTTTTAATTCCTAATAATTAAATTGCATCTCTTACACATTTGTACTTCAATAATCTATGTAACAATTGAGCTTGTTCTATGATACAAATACCTTCAAGATATTTTTTTTTAATCACTCTATCTATAGATAGAGATTTTTGATCTTGCATCAGTGGTCCTAATTCTTCAATTTTACATGAATCCATATTCTCCAAAAAATTGTTATCAATGATGATATTGCTACAACTTTCAATTAATCTCTGTGAATTAATAGGTGTGGTAGGGTCTTGTTGTGAGTTGGATGTTGAACCTACATAAAAGTATATAAATTGATAAATTGAAATTTGTATATATCTAAATAATTTTAAAAGATTGTGAACTTTTAAATCAAATATATAAAAATTAAATAATTATTTAAACATAAAATATTATTCACTCGCTGATCATGGTGTCGATATCAACACCGCCTAGCATTACCTCGAAATTTGTCATTTCCCATCACCTCCATGTTATTCATTTCTTTCATCAATGTGCCCCTCAACATTTTGCATTTCTTCATCACTACCATGTGCCTCCACATTTTTTTCTCTTAACTTTTTCATGCTTTCACGGTGTTTCGCTTTCCTTTCCTCTCAATTAGTTCTGATGCAATCATACTCTCTTTTACAATTCCTTTTGTTTTCCATGTTCAAAGAATTAAAAGCCTAAAATCCAATACCAACAACGAGAAATCAAATAATAATATTTTGGATATAAAATTGTACAATTAATGAAACAAATTGCAAGATTTAATAGTCAAATTCGATATTGCAAAAACAATATTACAGAAGTGATTTAAGGTAAATTGCAATATCCAATTTTTCATTGAAAAAAATTGCAATATTACTTTTTTATTGAAAAAATAAATACAATATGATATAGACAAATTTCACAAGTCTTGAATGAAATTGCTATATAATTCATTTTTCCTTAAAAAAATGTAATTATATGCTAAACACAAATCACAATGTGTCCTTTAGAAGGAAATAAAATAAACCAGCGTAGTTCCAAATCCTAGGCTCTATCAAGTGCCGAGAGGGATCAATCTCTCGAGGTGCAAACCTCTTTTTAGGTATTGCACTCAATGAGCTATCAACTTTGGTGTGTCCTATATATAGGCATTGATTTGATTCAAACCAAAAGACACATGTTTTTATTTTAAGGTCCATATATTGTACTTTTATTATTAATATTTAATATTATTTATGGCCGACATATAATATTTTTTATTATTTTTTATTTTGTTAGGAACGAACCTTACAACATCTCCCCATACATGGTTTTAAAACCATATGCAAGGCCCTCCTAAAACTATGGGTTGTTTAAAAAGCCTTGCACATGGTCTACCTAACAAAATAATAAAAAATTAAAAAAAATTTATTATTTTGTTAGGTAGGAACATTACAACATCTTCCCCATATTGTTTTTTTTCTGAGCCACATTTTTTTTAGGATAATTAAATTTTTACTTTTTTATTGTTTTGTTAGGTAGGAACAATACAACATCTCCCCCATATTAGGTTGTTTTTGTGGCGGACATTTATTTTGGGCAATAATTAAACTTTTTATTTTTTATTATTTTGTAAGTAACAAAAGTTAAAAGGTCTCCCTCATTTAAGGTTTTTTTTTACCAATAATTAAAATTTTATTTTTTATTATTTTGTTAGTAATAAAAGTTACTCAACATAGGTTGTTTTTTGGCTGACATTTATTTTAGTGGATAATTAATTTTTTATTTATTATTATTTTGTAACGTTACATAACGTTATGTAACGTTACAAGATCTCCCCCATATTGGGCTGTAGAGCGCCTCTCGGCGCAAATACATACACAATCCCAATTTCACAATATGTCTTTTATCCATAAGGAGTAATATGCCAAAAACAAATTCACAATATGCCCTTTATAGAAAAGAGTAATATGCTAAAACCAAATTCAGAATATGCCCCTTATAAAAAAAGTGTAATATGACAAAACTAAATTGACAATATGTTCTTAATAAAATATAATAATATGCCAAAACAAAATTGACAATATGTTCTTTATAAAAGAACAATAATATGCCAAAACCAAATTGACATTATGCTCCTTTTAAACACATTAGTAATATGCCAAAATCAATTTCACAATGTCTCATAAAAAATTGTAATGTGTTAAAACGAATTACACAATAATTCCCTTTATACAAAAAATAAGCAATATGTATCAATTTTTAAAAAATTGTAACATGAAGAAATTAGAAAACTCCATAACTAAGAAAAATTACCCTTAAATTTCTTTTTCAAATTTTCGTACTTTACACTTGACTCACTTTATATTCACACCTAACTCGAACTTGTATATACGAACTTAATTTGATATTTTTGTCTAAAATTTCTTGAGTGTATATATACGACTATCATATGAGAGTTTGAATAATATTTCCATATGTCGACCGAAATCTGCAAACTGATCGAGCTTATGGATACTACAATAGTCCAAACTTTAAACACCGTCTCTTGCAATCAAATACTTAACTTGATTAGATTAGATTATGTTGTAGGTGCTATGGTAGTGTCATTATCCAAAAGAATAAGTTTCTTAGGCTTATGGATGTGGAAATTAAGCCCAAGATTAGATCAATTGAACTCACAAAATTGTTGGTAAAACATGCATAGATTCACTCAAATTGGAGACTGTATATGGTGCGTAACACAAACTTCTAATGAACAAGTTTACATCATCCAACCTCATGAATTCATAGGGTATCCAAATATATAATTACATCATAGATTCAAATTCCTAAGGCGGCAAGTTGAATCAACACAAAAGTAGGATTACTAAAAAAGTGAAAACCCCCGCTAGGTGCATAAAACAATTTCCTAATATGTCAAGAAGGTCACAAATGGGATGAATGAAGTGTATCAGCTGATAAGTGACGGAAATTGGATATACTCATGCTTTTATAAGAGAAAAATATGGAGGTTGAGTTGTGCAAAAAATAAGGCAGTTGCCTTAAGACTATTTTTCACCTTTTGCCTCAAAAGTTGTTGAAAAGCAGTCTAATTCTGGATAAGGCAGGAATGAGCACTTACTAAATTGGGTAGTCTGATGGGTTGTCAAATGTGCTCCTAGAGGTATTTTAGGAAATTTTTGACCAAGTGGTGCAAGTGGATTCCAACTAGCTAGTGTATGACCTAGGTAATCAACCAAAAATGATTAAATAGTATATCCTGAGTATGGGGAATGGGTTTTGATTATTCTAACACCACCTCTTAATCCTGAATTATGTGAAATATCAGAAATATATCAGATATATAGGGCCTAGAAACAAGGATTAGTCACCCTTTACATACTGCTTGTCCATACAAAATAAGGAAAGAGACAAAACCACAAAGGGGAAGATCCTCCCTTAAACATGGACATGAACAAAATTTTATGAAATATTGTATTCAATCATTCTTCACCATATGATCAGCTATTCCCAGCAGTGATTTGGAATTGTTGAATGTCTTCTCAGAAAATTCCTTAGTGAATATGTCTGGAACTTGCTTAAATGATGCGCAATAGTGCAGAGTAATGATCTCATCATGCACAAGTCCTCTGATGTAGTGCATATGGATCTCTATGTGTTTGGTTCACTTCCTATGTATTGGATTGGTTGAGAATAAAATAGTACTTTTTGTCATAATAGATGACTATAGAAGTCTCAGATTCAATCCCAAACTCTCCAAGTATACCCTGCAACCACAAACATTGAGTAGCTGCATTCACAACTCCTCTGTAGATGAAAGTGCAATGGAACTTTGCTTTTTACTTGACCAAATGATTGTCCCATATGCAAGCATAAACACATATCCATAAGTTTATTTTCTATTAGTGTTCTCACCTGTCCAATCAGAATCAATAAAACCAGCTAACTCTAGGTCATATTTTGCAACATAGTGAATCCCATGTATCTTTATTCCTTGTACAAAGTGTAAGATTCGTTTTTCTACCCTCCAATGGATTTCATGAAGCTGATCCATGTGTCTATATGCCACACTAACTGCATAAGATATATCAGGTCGAGTATGAGTCAAATACAAAATACAACCAACCAATTGCCTATACAGTATGGTGTTTACCAATGGAGTTGAATTCGCTTCTTTAAGCTTAACTCCTAAGAGGAAAGGAGTCATGCTTGGCTTGCAATCCTTCATGTTTAACTTGTTTAGTAGGTCTAAATCATACTTGGACTGATGTACTTTTATTCCAATATCTTATTGAGAATTTCAAGCCCCAAAAATTGTCTCAATAGTCTCAAATCTGTCATGGAGAAAGCAAGGCTCAATGCATCCTTCAAGGAGGCAATTTATTTCATGGAACTTCCTGTGATCAGAATTTCATCCACATACAAAATAATTATTATTATTGACATTAATCAGCTTCAAAAATACATTTGTATTGTACTTTTATCTACTGAAGTTTCGTGATAGCAGAAAGCCATCAATCTTAGTATACCAAGCTCTGGGATCTTGTTTTAGCCCATATAGTGATTTATTCAACCTACACACAAGAGATGCATTAGCAAAAAAAACTTCTATATGCTGCATACATATCTCTTCTTTGATATATCCATGTATAAAGGAACTCTTCACATCCATGTGATGTACCTCCCATTTTTTGGAAGTTGGAATGGCCAAAACTAGTCTTATAGAGTCCATCTTTTCCACTGGTGAAAATGTTTCATTCTAGTAAATGAATTGGAATTGGGAGAATCCCTTGGCCACTAAAATTTTCTTATACTTCATAGTATATCCATCAACAAAAAACGTTTTCTTGAATACCCATTTTCACTTGGCTAGCTTTCTCCTTGGTGGAAGGTTGACTAGTTCCCATGTTTCATTCTTCTAGAGCGAATGGTATTCCTCTTTCATGCTTGTTTTCCATATTGGATATGTTGATGCTTGTTCATATTTTTGTGGATATGATTCAACCATTACATAACACTTCTCAACAAATAAGGGTTCCCTGACATAAAGGGCACTCTCGAATTGAAATCTAGTTCTTCTAGGATCACTAGGATTCCCAGCAAGTTCCTCAGTTGCATGAATGGTATTTCCTTCCCACTTTGGTATTCTAGGAGTGTTAGGATTTGAAATTAAATCATCATTATCAGACATATCGAAATCAAAAACATTATTAGTCTCTTTACTTACAATCAGAGGTGGTGGTTGTGAAGAAGACTCTCGAATTTCTACGGCTAGCATAGGCTCTTCTTCAAGCTGAACACTCCTTTCAATGAAGAAATTTTTAGTCCTCATGTAGAATAGATTATGCCATTTGGAATGTTTAGAATACCCAACAAATAGGAACTCTTGAATTTGGAGTTCCAAAGTATTCCTCTTTTCTGGTAGAATTCTAGCCCAAGCTTTAGAGCCAAAAATCATGAAATAGGACACATCAAGCTTATGTCCACTCCAAGCTTCAAAAGCTGTGATTCCATCAAGATGCTTGTGAGGAACCCTATTCTGGATATAGGATGTACATTTTATAGCATCAGCCCAAAACTTTGGTGGAAAATTCTTAGACTCCATCATGCAAGTGGCCATCTCCATGAGAGATCTATTCTTCCTCTGAGCAACAACATTCTGTTGAGGTGTATAGGGAATAGAGTTTTGCATATAGATACATGCATCTTCACAATATTGAATAAAATTAGACTTGACATACTTATCACCATTATCATATCTAAGGACCTTGATCTTTCTTCCATATCGGTTCTCAACTAGGGCTTCAAAACCCTTGAAGAGGTCAAAAACTTATGACTTGTGCTTGAGGAAGTAAACCCAATAGTATTTGAAAATGTAATCTATGAAGTTTGATACATACTTGGCTTGACTCATGGACATATGAGTAAAAGGACCATAAATGTCACTATGAATAAGTTCAAGGGGTGTAGAGGTTCTCTCATGAGTGACTCTCTCACACTTATGTTCTGGGTGTTTTCCTAGATTGCATCACTTACATACTCCTTTGGAAAAAATGATTTTGGGCAACACTATGACCATGTCTTTGTCACACAAATCTGAAAGGTAATTTTAATTTAGATGCCCAATCCTCTCATGCCAAAGCTTTCTAGCTTCATTAGCATGAGTGAGGAAAGAAGAGGGGTTTGAGAAGGGAATGAAATGTGAGAACTTGTGCACTTTCGAATTGTGATCCACAAAACCTTTAGCTATGACTCTACCATTCGAAATTTCAGTGATTTCAACATCATTGGGAGTGAAGACAACCTTATTATAATACCCAGTGTGGGCCATCTGATAGACTGACAAGATATTAGCAACAAGACCTGGGACATACAAAACATGATTGAAGGAACCATGGTCAATATCTATTCTACCATTTCCCTTACTTTTAGTTTCAGAATCATCTCCCAATGCAAACTTTGGACCTTTCGAATCATCAAGAGAGGAAAATGCCTCCTGTAGCAGGGTTTTCACCCTTGCTATGTGCAAAAGCACCTCCCTTCTGTCAATTGACCAGAAGGGTAGAGTTCATGGAAGAAAGCTACAACGAATACAATATTAGTAAAACAAAAATCGATAAGCAAAGACAACTAAACTAAATAAAAACAAAAAGCATGAAAATTATACCCTCTTTTTCTAAAAATGGACCACCTAGCCCGATCTTGAAAATGGAATGCCTCTCCACAGGCTGGTTGGTACGGAGGATGCCTCAACGTACTGGATGGGAGATGGTGGGGATATGGAATGATTGGAAAAAATGGTGTGATTATTTTTAGAATAATGGCTCCTCAACGTACTCACCGAATCGACTAATGAAAAAGGGATAAGAATCTTGTTGATGGAGACCTCCACACTATTTTTATAATGTATTTTTAGTTTTTTTGTCCTTTTTCTCTCTTTTAAGGTTTTGGAACCCTAATCGAGGTTTTAAGCCCTATTTAGGGTTTTTATCCCTTTTTGGGGTTTTTTAGCCCTTTTTTGGGTTTTTAGGCCCTTTTGTGAGCTTTTTTGGCCTTTTTTGAGAGAGAATGAAGGTAAACCATAGTTGTGAAGGTCAAAGGTAAGGGAAAAATGGTAGGTAAATGATGTATGTATGTGGTTTAGACCATGTAGAGATAGGTGAGCAATATTTTGTGTTACAACCTCCCTTGTTGAAACCATGTGCCTTGAAGCTCTAAAATCAATGATAAAGGAAGAGGACCTTACAGTGCTTGAAACCAGGGCATGAACTCTCTCATTTTCTTCAGAACTTAATCCTCCTTCCTTCTTCTTTGCGCCTTCAGGAAGAGAGATGTTGTGCTTTTCAAGGAGTTGAGTCAACATATCAATTTTTTTCTTCATGCAAGAGCTCTCAAGATGAAATCCCTTACCACGGTATGCACACTTGCTCAATTCACCTTTACCTTTCTTCTTCTAGGAATCCTTCTTCTTAGGGTTTGAGGACTCCTCATGAGACTTGGACTTGTCGCCCTTTTGATCAGGGGGCTTCTTCTTTCCTTTGGAATCCATCTTTGAATCTACAGCAACCAAAGCTTGATCTTTGGAAGGTTTGATGGTGCCCATCATGACCAACTTATCTTGCTCTTAGGTCAATGAGTCCATGAAATATGCAATTGAAGGAATCTTCCAAGTTCGAGTTGTCAACTTTGTGGCATGGAGGGTCGATACAAATACTGAATAGTAATGTCCAGGCTTCAAAGGTATGGCCAAAACTAGTTATTCATATTTCTTTTCGATACCACACTGTTTCAACTACAAAACAAGGGTTTTGAACTTGGAGAAGTAGACTTGTAAGGACCCAAAATTGATTAGACTCAGTGATATCAACTCATTCTCCAGTTGATGTCCCCTCTTTTCATCTGTATTTCCAAATAAATTTTGAATATTCTCCCATACTTCATTTGGTGATGTCAATCCATCAAGATGGAAAATAAGGTCTCTGGAAATACTGAGACACAAGAGACCATAAGCCTCATCCATCCTATTGTTCCACTTGATCTTCTATGTTTTTGCATTGGGCTCATCCTAAGTTTCCATGGTAACTCTGTAGAGGCCCTTACTCATCATCGGAATCTCCATCTGTTCCTTCTATTCAAAGTAGTTGAATAGAGTCAAGATGATATGGTGATATTGATCCATTTCTTCAGCAACTGCGCCCTTGAGCAGATAGAATGCGCTACCTGGCAGTGATGTCAATCCTGGAAAAACAATAGAAGAGGAGAATGATAAATCTACAAAGGATCTGAAACCATGTGTAAATTAATACCAAGCTTAGATTAATTGAACTCACAAAATTGCTTGTAAAACATGCATAGATTCACTCAAATTGGAGACTGTATATGGTGCGTAACACAAAATTCTATTGAATAAATTTACATCATCCAACCTCATGAAGACATAGGATTTCCAAATATATAATTACATCAGAGATTCGAATGCCTTAGGAGGAAAGTTGAATCAACACAAAAAGCATGCTTACTAAAAAAGTCAAAATACGTCCTAGGCGCATAAAACACTTTCCTAATCTGTCAAGAAGGTCATGAATGTGTTGAATGAAGCATATTTTCTGATAAGTGATGGAAATTGGATATACTCATGCTTTCATAAGAGAAAAATATGGAGGATGAGTTGTGCAAAAAACAAGGCAGTTGCCTTAAGACTAGCTTTCACCTTTTTCCTTAAAAGATGTTGAAAAGTAATCTAATTCTGGATAAGGCAGGAAAGCACACTTAATAAACTAGGAAGTCTAATGGGTTTTTATAATCTTATCTAGAATCTTTCAAAGGTGCTCCTGGTGGTAGTTTAGGCAAGTTTTGACCAAGTGGTGCAAGTGGATGCTAACTAGCTAGTGTAGGACCTAGGAAATTAACCAAAAATGATTAAATAATATACCCTAGTATGGAAATTGGTTTTGATTATTATAAAAATAGATACTACAACCATCCAATTTTCAAATATTGACTATTACAATCAAACACTGACGTCATGCCCACACCTCTATTTTTTGTTCAAAGTTATGCACCTTAACATAAGACACTTAGTTTAGGTCACGGCGGTAGGTAGCCCTGAGTTTGACAACCATTATTTTTACTTTGTATTTCATCCTCAACAACCATAAATCTTATATTATATTGAGAGTCGAAACTTTAATCTTGCAACAAGTTTGAACTAGGTGATCAACATATTGAAACTTGCAACTTTAATGCTACATCAAATTTGAATCAACTAATATAGCTTATAATGTATCCAATTGTAGACAATATGAATTCAAATTCTTAATACATGATAGGTTTCTACTTTTGAACATAGTCACATGAAAATTCTAAATTTCTCATTGCATGCACTATGTATTCCCTTTATCTAATGCTTACCCTAATTGTTTTGCAAACCCATCATAATAAGTTTGAAGCATTCAATTTTCAATTCATGTGTCTGTCTCTACCATTGATCTATTCTAGTAGCAATCTATTGTTGCTCTTGATTTGTTTGTACTTGACATTGGGTTCACTACTAATAATTTCAAAATTGATTGGCATGAACATATGGTTATTCTATGCTATCCAAACCAAATAGAGGATAGTGAAGAAAAAATCCCCTCGTGCAAACTTTAATCTCATAATAGAGTCTAGACTAAGTAGTTAATATATTGACAGTTCTACATGGCATTGAGATAACTATTACTAACTTAAGAACTAATTACAATGAACATAGTCTCCTTGCTATCACAACTAAGCCAAAGAGAAGGCAAGGAAGCAAAATGGCTCCTATAGAAACTTTGATCTTATAACATCTTTGAACTGGATATCTAACATGTTGAAAGTCGTACTTGACATTGGGCCAAGTATTGTTAGTTTTAGACCTCATTGTAATAAACATATAGTTTCTTCTATTGTAATTGAGACAAAAAAATACACTCGGGAAAAATTCCTCCCATAAAAAGTTTAACGTTACAAAATATTTGCACTAGTTGGTTAGTATGTTGCGAGATGGAACTTTAATTCTACATCAACCTTGTACTAGTTACTTTAACTAATGTAATGAATGGTGCAAAATATGGATATATATTCTTAATACATGACAAATTAACACTCTTGAATATATCTACAACACAATGCTAAATTTCCTTCTCCGTGCAATAAGGTCTTTCTTCGGACAATGTCTAGCCTTAACTATTTTGTAGTGCCATGATCTCAAGTCTAAAGAATTCAGTTGTTGTTGCATGTCTTTGTCCACATTGTTGATATATTTTAGAAATATTCTATTCTTTCCATTGATTTGTTTGCAGTTGGAATTGGGTTCAGTATCATTAGTTCCATAATTGATTGCCATCAACATAGAGTACATGAGCTATCAAAACAAAGGCCAGTGCAACAAAAGACCCCCCATTGAAACATTAATGTTTCAACATTTTTTACTAAGTAGTTAATAGGTTTGGAGCTAAAACATTAATGATACATGAAATTTGGACTAAGGAATACAAGTAAAGTATGAAATGATACAAAACATGAATGCAAAGTCTTAATAGATGACAAATTGTTGCTTGTGAAAATAGTTACAACAAAATGTTGACTTTTCTTCTTGCACACAATATGCCTTTTCTTTAACTAATGGTCATACTTTAGCTATTTTGGCATGCCATGGTCCTTATTTTGAAATTTGTGTTGTTGGTCCATGTCTTTATCCATATTGTTGATATATTCTGCCACTATTGTATTCTTTTTCCTCATTTCTTTGTACTTGACAATGGCTTAATTATTATTGAGTTTGACGGAATTACTACAAGGGCTATTACATCTGTATACATGACATTGCCTTAAATATTATGCTATGTTGGCAATCAAAATTTCTATGCTAGTCAATCCAATCTCACAATAAATATAGAAGAATATGCAACATGAAAGGACTTTCTCAAATGATGTCAAATTAGTGGTTTTTTATGATAGTTCTAGCATAATACATTCCAAATAATGTTCATATTGCATAGCAATTTCTTTTCTCTTCTTCCAATGTTTTCCCTCTTTGTATTTTGATATTTGTTTTCATGTGTCATGGTCCTACGTCATTAGCCATGCATGTTTTTGTTTTGACTCTTGATACATTTTGCAAATTCCATAGTCTTCTACCCCATTTATTTGTATTCAATACCATGCACATATACCCCTTATTTCAATTGAATAATTAACATACATTTGTTTGTATTCAACGTCATTTTGGCATAAAATTCATGCCATATTTAAATTGAACAATGCACATACACACTACCCCGATGTCTTGCTTATACTTTCATTTCCTGCTCCATCTTATGCATTTGTAAATAACACATTCAATTTAGTTCAGAGTAGCAAGCAAAACAAACTTGTTCCATTATAAATGCAAATAGGCTATGGATGCATGTTATTTAAATTATTGCACTTGAATTTTAGACTTCACCAAAAATATAAATTTTTCCACTTCATAGCACAATAATTTATTTCTTTCTCATAATGAAGTCTATTGTAATGCCCCTAACTATTATAACAATAGACAGATTGGAATTCTCTCATCACTGTGGCTTGCAATTTGGTAATCATTTCCTCAAATCTTGATCCTCTGAATAAAGCATAGAAATTTCATAGTGTCATCGTTGTATTGTCGACAATCACTCCAAATAAGAAAATTTGCTTTTTACAGCTTTCATGGTACATACACTTTGTCATTTTACCCCATAAATTTCATTTTGTTTTGCCATTTTCTTTTCTATAGCACATGATGAGTTTTCTTTGCAAATGATACTGTTCCACACAAACAATAACAATTTGTTCAATGTCCTTTTGTATTTACCTTTATCATTGCATATGTTTTGCTAACTACTCCAAAGGAACAAAATTAATTTTATAGAACTTTACAAATATGATCTAAAATTTCAGGATATTTTTAACCATTAAAAATTGCATGTGAAATTTGTATGTTAAAAAATCATAAACAAGTTTTAAACTGAAATTTTAAATGCTTAAAACACACACATAAACAAATAAAAAAACAAGTATGTGAACTACAAGATTGAAGTCAGAATATCATAACAGAGTTCTTCCCTCTTGGACTACGTCTCTGGGTCCAGCGTCAATGAGGATCGATCTTATTACTCTTCAGCAAAATGAGCAAAACAACTTACAAAATCCTTCAAAGGAACTTTGGAACTATGCCGTAAAAAAAACTTTCACTAATTCCTCACATGCTTCTCAAATCTCCCATCCTTTTCATGAAAAATTACCATGGTTTATATAGCCCAAAACCCCAAATCCACTTCCAAATACAAAGGGATATGATCCACCTTTAATAAGATAACATATTTGGTTAATCTTTTCATATATTTCATTTTGAGAAATAAAATATTTAATATACCCAATATATCCCTCAAAATATTCCCTAGTCTCCATAAAATCCTTTTTTGTTGTTTGAAATTATTAAACAAAATCAAAATAAAATATGTATATGGTTTAAAAACCATATATCAGTTTGAACTTGATTTGAAATTAGGCCAAAAAGGGAGCGCACCATATTGGGGTTTAAAACCCCACTTCAAACAAACTTAAACTAATAAAAGTCTGCTTCCTTTAACAAAAGGCCCTTTTGGCATGTTGGTTAAAGTGCTTGGAATGTTGGGAGGAGGTCGATGGGTTCAAACCCGCAGACCTCTCTTCTAATCCGCGTATTTGTTGGGATATCGCATGAGGTGTTTGGCCCTCGACCGATCCCTTTTTACCTAATACCAACCATTAAACCTTAAATATAATCTCTCGCCTATAGAGGTTAAAACCCATGAGCAGAGGTGACAGTTGGCAAAGAATTGTGGAGGCGTAGGCTGCATGGAGGTCGGGGATTTGATCCTCCCTGAATCCCAAGTTTTTTGGGAAAACATCCAATAATATCCCATCAGTGCTACCACATGACAGGCCCTAGTTGGTCCACTTGGCAATTGATTAATGGTCCACCTATCAACCATGTCACCAATCCATGTCATCGACCTCAACTACGTCTTTCCACCTGTTTTGTTGTGGCATTACCACGTCAGCCATATAACGACTATACCTGCCAAGTGGAGTTCTTTGGTGGTGCCACATCAACGTCATACATGCCACGTGTCACCCTTACAATGGTGCCATGTGGCACCCCATTTTTCCAATTTTACTTGTTTTGTTGAAAGATCATAACTAGATAACTTTCACATATGGAGTTCGTTTTGCATGAAACGAACGTTGTCAGAAATTTCTCGCTAAGCTCTACGTAGTTGTAATATTTTGTTCACATTTTGAAGGCTTTAATTTTGATTCATTGGGAAGATCCTCCTGGATCAAACCTCCCCATTGGAAATATTTCTGACCACCAAAAGAAAAAACTACTCAGAGTGAGGACACCATGGTCCTACTTGACCCGTGTCCTTCATCCAACCTGCTTGGTTAACAAACATTTTTCTCATCATCACAAAAACAAAAACAACCATTATCATGTTAACAAACTTTATCATTCTATCTTCCTTACACAAATTTGTATTTAATGTCACATCTACCATCCAAACAGAACTGAATAGTAACAAAAGCACACATGAAACTGAATATGCAGATGCCAAATAAAATGAAAGCTTGTTTTTCTTTACAGAAGCAGTAAGGACTGATGGATCTCTTTCCCTGCAATCCCATATGTTTCCATGCTCCAATCCCCGATGTTCTACTTGTGGGGTATCCTATAACATCTTATTAGTATTGACATGTACTAATTCGTTTCCAAGACCACAATCTTTAACTGTCATAAGAGATTATCCTTTACTTGAATTTACTAATATATTCATCTTCCGTGTAGTAACCATGGATAAATCATTTTTCATATTATGAGCTCTTACAATCGACTTGATCCCGTTCTTGAAGAAATGATACATATTATGCTCCGTGAAGAAGATGGCTTTTCTATCAAACAAATATGGACTACCCAACACCATGCTACAAATATCGAGAGGTATCACATCCAGAACAACTTCATCAATGAAATGAGAGTTAATGGAAAACCTTACTCAACACTGCTTAGTGAATTACAATTGTGCATTCTTACATACCCATCCAAGTGGATATAAGATTTGATTGTGAACTACTGTTAATTAATGTATCAATCTTTGTGTGCATATAGATTACTCTTAGATGGAATAATGCATCCCTCTCATTTTCATCATGAGATTTTTTAGAAGAATAATCACATGTGTTAACATTAGATATTATACCTTTTATGCCAACAATCGATACCTTAGATTCATCATCAGATTCAAATCCAAGATCATATTGAATAGTAGCAGTGGTCTTCTTCTTACCTCTTTGATGTTGAGCCCACTTTAGTTTCAGATCCGGATGTAGCTTCCAACAATGCTATTCATCATGCCCATCTCTTTGGAAATGTGAACATCAAATCTCTGTATCAACTTTATCCATGGTATTTGTATGCTTGCTCTTCCTTTTTGCCTTTCCTTCTTTTGATTGGATGGATTCAGATGAAGAAAAGTAATCATGAGCACTCTTACCTTTGGATTCAATGTGCATATCTTGCACACATACCTCATCAAGGTTAGTAGGATTAAACAGAAGTATTGTATGACGCAAATAACTATTTAATCCTCTAATAAACTTGAGCATAGTTTCTTAAGTGTAAAGAGGTATACCCAAAATCAAAGCTCTCTTTCTGAATTCTTGAGTGTATTCTTGTACATTCTGACCTTTACCTTGCCTCAAGTTTTTCCAATCCATCATAGCTTGTTGTATGTATCCTAATGGATAAAAAAAATTTAACGCACCAATAAATTCATACTAGGAATAAATTAGTTTCCCTTTTGTAAGTAGGTATTCCATGTCTTACTCTCCCACCAGATGAGTGCAGTGCCTCTAAGACAAAGAGTAGCCATCTCGATATTTTCTTTATCATCTGCAAGCTTCTAGATATTGCAATATGCCTCAATTTTCCTAATCCAATCATCTAGATTTTCTGCGTTAATTTCACCATTATATGTAGGAAAATCAAACTTGATATCAAGTTTCAAATAAGGTAAGTCAGACTTAGCCTTCTCAGATTGTTTCTTTGGATTTGAAGAAGCAGTATTGGAGCTTTCAGAAGAGGAAGAAGAAGATGGAGAAGAAGGCTCGGAAGGGTCTCCTCCTTTTCCCAAAGCATTATTCTCTACTTTCTCCTTCTTTGTTTTCTTCTTTTCCAATATTTCTAGATAATATGCAAACAATTTCTCTACTATGCCTGCCATCTGATAGAAAACCTTGTGGAAGGTCTTCCTATCTTCTTGTCGGTATTCTTCATCCTCCATTTTCTTTCTGCGATGTGCATACCCAATATCGGGATTAAATTCCTCAAGCGCACCTTCACCTTGCTTAAGCCTTGATCTTGTTAACATTCACAAACTCACAATCCAATGGTTAAGCTTCTCTGATACCAAACTTGATCTAAAATTTCAGGATCTTTTTAACCATTAAAAATGGCATGTGAAATTTGTATGTTAAAAACTCATAAATAGGCTTTAAACTAAAATTTTAAATGCTTAAAACACACACATAAGAAAATAAAAAAAGTATGCAAACCAGAAGATTGAAGGAAGAAAATTGTTAGAGTAATAATCCACCTTAGTACCATAGTATTAGAGCTTAGGCACATTCATTTTCTTCCATGCAGTCTTTTCCATGGTTTAGACTTAGGGAAATTGGCATTTACTCATAATTGATGCGCTCCAGGTTGACCATTTGCACAATTGAGGAACTCAAGGTTGATCATTCTGACAACCTAGGCACCCACATTGATTACAGTCAACCAAGCATGCGCTCACCTTCCCCAATTTCAGGGATTTTGACTGTTTTGAGGTTCTAGTGCATGAACTAGGTGGTTTTTGGCCTTCCTTGAGCATTTATTGCCTCGTTGGGCCACTCCCACTCACCCATGCATCATACCTCTACACACATTCCATCATGCATCACCCATGTTCACACATGCATTCGTGACCATTTGGGATGATTAAGAAGCTCATTGGTCCACCTAGGGGGGTTTGAGGGTCAAATATTGAGCTGGCACTTGTATGCATCCATATGGCCTCCAAGGCCTCACAATTCTTCCCTATTGTATCATATATATCTTTCAGACATCATTATATGTTGGACAGTCATAATAATATATGTTATTGACCTCATGTGTGTATGCATTTTTCACTCTTTCAGTTATTTTGTGCATGTTTTGTAAACTATTTCAAATTGTGAGAGTTTCCTTGGCTCCTAGACAAAAAGGCAAAAAATAAGGAAGTAAGGTCGTCCAGCCTAGGAGCTTTAATTACTAGGCATGTTCCTAACCACATCCCTCGACTTCATCTATAGTTATAGGCCTAAATAAGCTAGCATTTTGGTTCTAGGAAGCCATGCAAGGGATAGAGGCAATTATATTCCCCTGAGCATTAGTGCAGTAAATCATTCTAATAGCAGAGGAGCTATAATAGTTATATAGGAGTCAATTGCTTATAGTGGGAACATAGTGTTTTGTTCCTTGCTATCTCAGTGTCAGCCCATTTCATATCCAATTCTAGTGTTGATAGTGTGGTCGAGGTAGTAGTGGAGAAGGAAGTCCAACTGTGAATCAATATCACATGGTATCGACGATATTTGGAGTTGCGAATCAATTCCAGATTTTTTGAGATGCAGTTTGAGGAATTTTACAGATAGATTCAAGTGTTTTCATTGCAGGTACATTCAACAATTTGTCACCAAGAGCGCAAGCAAAAATGGAGCAGACCCATGTTTTGCTGACTCCATTCAATTACATCAAATGGAAGGAAGAGATGGCTATCCAGCTAAGGTCGAAAGGCATCTATAGGGTCACCATGGGGATAGATGTCGAACCAAACTCTACTGTTGAGAAATCAGAGTTCTTCATCAGACATGATGAATAATTTGGAATGCTTTGTCTCAGCATTTCGAGAGGCTTGCTCTTCCATGTAGATAGTATGAATACTCCCAACGAAGTATGGCTGAATCCTGAAGCTTTGTTTGGGAATACCGATAAGATGAGAGGTCACCGACTTGAAAATGATCTCATCTCTTTGAGTCCGGCTCATTTTGAGACAATCTAAGATTTCTTTACCAAATTCAAGTCATTGGTGCTTTAACTCA
This sequence comes from Pseudotsuga menziesii, assembly GCA_001517045.1. NCBI lineage: Eukaryota > Viridiplantae > Streptophyta > Pinopsida > Pinales > Pinaceae > Pseudotsuga > Pseudotsuga menziesii. Next base: position 98,563 of record LPNX010759334.1, on the reverse strand, counting down.
ACCAATGTGGCATAGAGAAGAAGGAGGAACATATCATATTGCCCATACTTTCAAAGCTAAGGCCAGAGTACTCTGTGTTTGTAAGCACATTTCACTCTAGCAAGCTCACAACTCGAAACTGGTGCATGCTTGCATTGGCTAACTTCATGGAGTCATTGACCCAAGAGCAAGAAAAACTAGTGCAGATGGGTACCATCAAATCTAGTAAATACAAATCTCTTGTTGCAGGAGTTTCGAATCCATCCAAGGGAAATAATAAATCCAAGGATCCAAAGCAACAAGACAAGAAGAAGCAAGACACACCCAAATCTTCAGATGGAGGTTCGAATCCTTGCATCGACAAGGACAAGAAGAAGCAAGAGAAGACCAAATGTACCTACTGTCACAAAGGGTGGCATCCAGAGAGTGCATGCATGAATAAAACCATTGATATGATGGTGCAGCTGCTTGAGAAGAACAACATCCCATTTCCTTAGGGTGAAAGGAAGAAGGATGGAGGTTCAGGCTCAGACAACAAGGACAGGTGCCATGCATTGGTTGTTGGTTCTTTAGACTCTTCTTCCTTCATTATTGATTCGGTAACTTCAAGGCACATGGCCTCTGTCAAATATTTCTTCACATCCATGTATTCAGACAACATCCCAACTATTCGAATGAGCGATGATTCAGAGATCCAAGCCAAAGGGATTTGTAGGATTAATCTTGAAGATGGATATTTCAACAATGTTCTGTTTGTGCCAGACTTGGCAGCGAACCTACTCTCAATGTACCAAATGACCCACACTAGTTAAACCAAGAGAGTAACATTTAATCTAGACACATTGGAGTTAGCTAAAATATCTACCAACAAGGTGGTGGCATTGGGGTTTGTTCATCATCAAGCAAGCATGTACAAGTTCTCTCATTTCCTTCCCTACTCTAGAGGGAAAGCGCTCCTGTCTCATGCCAATGATTCAATCAAGGTGTGGCATGAGAGGTTTGACCATATAAACTATAGTTACCTACAACAATTGAGAAAAGAAGTAATGGTGGAAGGGATTCCTCCTATCAATACCTCCAATGCCCCATGCATTGGGTGTGTAGTGGGAAAATGATCCAGAATGCAGCAATGAGAAAGGGAAAGCAAGGAGAGCTACTCAAATGCTTGGCTTGGTGCATTCAGATTTTATTGGGCCTCCTCCCACACCCTCTTATGGAGGATAAAGGCATGTGTTGACCTTCATAGATGATTTCTCAAGGTTTTGCTGGGTTTACTTTCTCAAACTCAAATCTGAAGTCTTTGAGACTCTCAAAGTTTGGAAATCCCTGGTTGAGAATCAATGTGGGAACAATATCAAAGTCCTCAGAACTGATAATGGCAAGGATCATGTAAACAAGATTTTTTAGCAGCTCTATGAAGAATGTGGCATCCAAATGTAGAATTTGGTCCCCTACACACCATAGCAAAATGGTGTGGGAGAGCTCAAAAACAATGCACTCAAGGAGATGGCTACCTGCTTGATTGAAGCCAATGATTTGAATCCTCAGCTATGGGATGAAGCCATTAACTATGCTGCATACATAAAAAAATAGAGCTCAACACAAATCCATGGATGGGAAAACACCATATGAAGCTTGGTTTGGTCACAAGCCAAATGTGCTTCATTTTAGGATTTTTGGCTCAAGGACTTGGGATAGAATTCCTCCTGAGAAGAGAAAGGACTTACAGCCACAAATAAAGGAGTGCATAATGGTGGGATATGTTGAATATAAAAAGGGATACAAGATATTTTATCCCTCAACTCAAAATACTTTCAGAGAAAGAAGTGTGCAATTCAAAGAAGAACTAACGCCAGAGCTCGAACTAGCACCGGGGGAATGCTCTTCTCCTCAACACCAAGATGATGTAAGTGATGATTCTATTTATAATATTTTTATATTTATAATTATGAGATGGATGAAGATGATTTTTCTCATCATGGCTCCCCCATTCAGCCTAAGTGGGCTGAGAGAACGCTTGAAGCTATTGGGGATTTAGCTAGGAATCCACTAGATCCTAGGAAGACTAGATCACAATTTCACACTGCTTCTTTTGCAAGTGAAGTGTATATTGCTGAGAAATGATTCATGATGGTTGGATATGATCCACAATCTTATCGGGAAGCATCAATTGACCCAAGATGGAAAACAACCATGCAAGAAGACTTCAACTCTCTACAGGAAAATGAGACTTGGGAATTGGTTTCCTTTCCTTCCAAGAGGAAGCTAGTGTAATGAAAATGGGTCTATAGGACCAAATTTACTGCTTATGGGTATGATATAAAGTATAAGTCGAGGTTGGTTTCAAAAATCTTCTCTCAATTCCAAGGAATAGACTATACAAATACATTTGTACCGGTTTCAAAGATGGAATCTATCAGGCTAGTTTTACCCATTGTTGCATCTAAGCGCTGGTAGGTTAACCACATGGATGTGAAGAGTGCATTTCTTCATGGTGAAATTTAGGAATATATATATATGCAGAAAACTAAAGGTTTCCAATAGGATCCTTCTCTTGTATTCAGGTTAAAGAAGTCTCTATATGGCATCAAGCAAGCCCCCAGGGCTTGGTATTCCAAGATGGACAATTTTCTCCTTTCACTTGGCTTTGAAAGATGCAAGTATGATCCTAATGTTTATTTACAGCATGTTGGTGATGTGTTTCAGGTAATAGTACTTTATGTTGATAAACTTTTTATTACAGGTAGTTGTACCAAAGCAATTGGGTCAATCAAACGATCTTTGCATAGTGAATTTTCAATGACCGATCTTGGCTTATTGAAGCAATTTCTTGGTTTGGAAATTGTACAATCTGAAGAAGGGATCAAGGTTAGCCAAATAAATTACATTTCAGGCATGTTAGTGAAGTTTAAAATGGCTAAATGTAAGGAAACCAAGTGCCTATTCCTTTCTGGTATCAAACTAGGTGAGTTTGGTGATTCTCCATTGGTGGACAGCTCATTGTATAGACATAGTAGTTGGGAGTTTGTTGTATCTTACATATTCTCAACCAAATTTGGAATATGTTGTAGTTGTTGTAGCAAGATATATGTAGCAGCCTCATGAGATCCATTAGAAGGTAGCCAAGAAAAATCTCCACTATGTGCAATGAACCAAACACTTTGGGGTACACTATGTGTTGGTTCTCCACTAGAACTAGTGGGATTTATTGATTCTGATTGGGTTGGTGATCCAATTGACAGGAAATCCACTTCAGGTTATGTATTCATGCTTGCACAAGGTCCCATATGCTGATCAATCAAGAAATAACACACCATATCCATATCTTTAGCTGAGGTCGAGTACAAAGGAGCAGTGAAGGCATCTACACAATGTGTGTGGTTGCAAGGTATTCTTCAGGAACTTGGAGTTGCATTTGACTCACCCATATTCATTTGGTGTGATAATCAAAGTGCAATCAATATTTCCACTAATCCAGTGCATAGACAGAGGACCAAACACATTGAGATACACATGCACTACATCTGGAGCTTGGTGCATGATCAGGTGATAGCCTTGCAGTATTGCCCATCTGCAGAGAAAACTGTTGATATTTTCACCAAGTGCTTCATAGAGAAGACCTTCACATATATGAGATCCCTTCTTGGAGTGGGTTATACATGGTGATGGCTACCATTCACTTTCATATTTTTTGGCTCCATGTCCATTTTTTAGGGGAGGTTTTTGTTCGGGTACATAGGGTACTCCCAAAAGACCGAACACCAAGAGTAACCACTTCACACAAATGAATCATAGATCAATACACCGATGTTTGTCATGTGTTTAAAACCCTCGAGAGGGAAACATCCCACGGCCCCAGCCAAATAAATACTTAGAGCAATTTATTATGCAAAAGAAAGAAAGTTACATGAGCTTCTCATAATCGATCAACTAGCCAAGGACCCTCCATGCTCTTTAAATAGAGATCATGGACCAATCGGGTGTTAAGCCACGGATCAATGGTAGGTATGATCTAAGAGAAGTTGAACCGTCGGATCACTTTATGTCTAGAACATATGGTGACCATCGGATTAGAATATTTACAAATGCATACTAATGCATACTAAATAAACACACTTTACCTAACAGATATATTACACAAGTTGATCTTAACTAACTCCCAAGTGTCTAAATATCCTAACATCCCCCCTTAAGAACAACTTGGGATAGGATAGGATTTACAAAAGTGACACTATTAGGAGAAGGAAGGAGGCATTAGAGCCTATCCCCCATTAAGGACACATTCCTGAACTCCTAACATAGATTGAAGTTTAGAAAACTTCGCTTCTGTAAGAGACTTGGTGAAGATATCTGCAACTTGATCATCTGTAGGGCAATAGAGCATTTCAAGAACACGATCATGAACAAGATTTCTGATGAAGTGCATGTCTAGCTTAATGGGTTTGTTGCGTTGATGTAGAACTGGATCTTTTTCAAGCTTGATGACACTTTGATTGTCGCACCAAAGTGGAGTAGGCTGCCACTACTCGAATCCAAACTATGAAAGGATCTGTCGAAGCCATAAAGCTTCCTAACTTGTATTAACTGCGGCTCGATATTATGCTTCTGCTGAAGAAAGAGCAAGAGCTTGTTGTTTCTTACAAGCCCAAGTGACAGGTCCAGATCCCAGACTGAAAACATAAACTGTAGTAGACTTTCGATCATCGCAATCACCGGCACAATCTGAATCAGTGAAACCAACCAACAAAGGTTTCCCCCTGTACTGTAATGAATCCCAAACTGAATTGTACCTTGAATATATAGAAGTATTCTTTTTGCTGCTTTCCAGTGGCTTTCATGAGGTGTTTGCATGTAACGGGCAACACGACCAATGGCAAAGGAAAGGTCAGGACGTGAATGAGTCTAGTATAAGAGACTACCAACAAGCTGACGATACAGGGTGGCATCTACTTTAGGGGAAGTACAAGTGGTAGAAATTTTGACTCCATACTAGAAGGGAGAAGGGGTTGGTTTACCATATTCCATGTGAAAGCGATGAAGAAGGTCACAAGCATACTTAGACTGGGAAAGAAAGATTCCTTCTTTGGTTTGCAAGACTTGGATACCAAGAAAATAATGCAAATGTCTTAAGTCTGATCAACATAAAGGACAAATTGATGAGATGGTTTCCTACTTTTTTGGTATAGACATTGGGGTCAAAATGACATCTAGAAAAACCAATGTCAAGGAGAAAGTTATCCATTTTGGCATACCAAGCTCTAGGAGCTTGCTTAAGGACATATAAGGATTTCTTAAGGAGATAGACAAGGCTAGAGTTATCTTGAACATATCTAGGAGGTTGTTCCATGTAAATTTCCTCCTATAAATCACCATGTAAAAAGGAAAACTTGACATCCATTTGATGGAATTCCCAGTTATGTAAGGTTGCTAGGGAAAGAACAAGGCAGATGGAATTCATTTTTGCGACAGGAGCAATGGTTTCATTGTAGTCAATCCCTTCAACTTGGGAAAATCCTTTGGCAACTAACCTTGCCTTAAGTCTTTCAACACTTCCATCTGATGCATACTTAGTTCTGTAAACCCATTTACATCTGACAAGTTTTCTTCCTTTTGGAAGAGGAACAAGATCCCAAGTGTCGTTCACCATTAAGGAACGATATTCTTCATCCATAACTGCATCCCAATCTGGATTTCCTGAAGCTTCTGCAAAAGTTTTTGGATCATGATTCTTAAAAACTTGAAACAAAAGAGAAGAGGCTCGCTGAAACTGAGAACATGTTCGGCGTTGATCTCTAGGATCACCAGCAAGATCACTAGCTGCTTCACATGTTGAACGGACCCATCGAGGAAGCATTGGTGCTGGTGCAACTGAAGGAACATGAGCAGGTGGAGGTGGATTTTCATCCTCACTGTCATCATCAAAAACTGGAGTTGGAAACCTGTCAAGGAAGTTAGAATAAGAAGAAGAAGAAGAAGGCACAATCGTTGAATCAAGATCGCAGGCCAAAGATGGCACACCCGCCAAGTTAGGCTTGCAGGCCAAGAGATTTGCATCAAATTTAACATCTCTTCTAATGATTATATCATGAGAATGTGGCTGAAGGAGTCTATAACCTTTTACATCTTCAGAATATCCAACAAATATACACTTTTCACTTTTAGGCTGCAATGCTTTCCATTTTTCATCCAAAATGTGAGCCCATGCTTCACAACCAAACACATGGAAGTGACTTACATCTGGTTTAATTTTACTCCATACTTCTTCCGGTGTTATACCTTGTAAAGCTTTAGTTGGTGTGTAATTAACTATGTAATTTTCACAATTTATGGCCTCAACCCAATATTGAAGACTTAGTCCCTTAGATTGGATCTTACAATTAGCCATTTCTTTTAAAGTGCGGTTCTTCCGTTCAGCTATACCATTTTGTTGTGGTGTATATGGAACAGTGTGTTGTTGTTGGATTCCTTGTTCAATGCAGAAAGTAGTGAACTTTTTGTTGACATATTCTCCCCCATTGTCATATCTTAAATTAATAATTTGATGACCAGATTGTTTTTCAACAAGGGCCTTGTAGGCCAAGAACATGTTAAATACTTCGCTCTTAAGTTTTAGGAAGTAAATCCAAGTGCGTCTAGAGTAGTCATCAATGAGAGTTAAGAAATATTTGAAACCAGAAAAGGAAGAAGATGGAAGAGGACCACACAAGTCACTATGCACAAGCTCCAAGGGAACCGAGGCGTGCCAAAATGCACGTTTGTCAAAAATGTCCCGATGATGTTTTTCGAGTACACAACTAGAACAAACACCATCCTTGCAAGATACCATCGGAAGACCAGTCACCATATTGTCTTTACATAGTTGTTGTAGTTAGCAATAATTTAAGTGACCAAATCGCTCATGCCAAAGTTTGCTCAAGTTATCACTATGAGCAAAAAAAAATGAAGGAAAAGGTGATGACCCAAAGTTGTTAAATTTGTACAACCTGGTAATGTCATCAACAGTTCCAGTAGCAAGGACATTTTGATGATTTTTAAAATCCTTGATTACAACTTGGTGAGGTGTAAACATCACAGTTTTACCTTCACCCGAATGAGTACTTTGATAGACTGATAACAAATTGCAAGAAATTTTTGGAACACATAGTACATCACTAAAATGACCATTTTCTACTGGAACTGTTCCAGATCCTACAACACTTAGAGATCTATCATCACCAACAAATATTTGTTTGGTGTTACATTCATGCATAGTAGAAAGAAGAAGATGAGACATATGATAAGATGCTCCAGAATCAATGAGACATTCATTTGATGTAGAAGAAGAAGATGCAGTATAAGAGTAACCAGAAGCACAAAGTGCATGTCCATGAGAGGTAGATTCTGAAGACGAGTCTAGGTTGATGTGGTGCTTCTTCATTGATGCTTCCAAGGCTACCATATTCTTGAAACACTTAGATTCATCATGATTATCTTTCCCACAAATATTGTAATGACACTTATTCTTCTTTCCTTTTGGCTTGGATCCTTTGTCATTTTTAAAAAAGGAGCTGACTGAGACGGTTTGGGGCCCTTGTTGTTTGGCTTATTATTGCGAAAATTCTGTTTCTTGGGAGGCTTGGACTTTTCTTTCTGTTGGGACAATAAGGATTTCCAAGATGTATCTGCATTGTTAATTATTCCAAGATGAATGAACTTATCTTGTTCTCTAATTAAGGAATCACAAAATGATTCAAGACTAGGCTCTTGACAACTAGCTACAGTCAAGGATTATTTCATGGAGTAGAATGTAGATACAAAAACAAAATATGCAGGTCCAAGTTTGGAAAGAATATGATAAATACATTGTTTGTCTTCTTTATTAATCTTGCATTCTTCACATAAGAGTCTAAGAGTTCTATACTTAGATAAATAGTCTTGAATGCATGAAAAATCACTTGGATTCAAAGAAATCAACTCATTCTCAACTTGATGACCTCGAATTTCATTGTGTTTACCAAACACAGATTCCAACTTTTCCCAAGTTTTATCAGGTTCATCAATTCCAGATATGTGGAATCACAAATCAGTAGAGATTGGCATCCCAATCAATCCATGAGCTTCATCACATCTATTCGCCCATTTAATTTTCTTATCATCATTAGTGAAATATGTTTCTTTCCCTGAGGTAATTCTGAAAAGTCTCCTACTTCGTAACACATCCTCCATACAAGATTTCCATGAAAAATAGTTAGAACTTGTAAGTATAATATCACAAGGGGTGGCCATACTGTAAAATAATAGCTGAAAGAACAGAAACTAACTATCTGGATGCAAAGAGCTCGAAAAATTAGGCTGTTTCAAAAAAATCGGCACTAAAAACTGATTCTAGATGATGAAGTTATGCTTGATCAAATAAAATGTTGAAGATGTCCCCAATAGTGACGTGGCAGATATTAACTTGACCTACTAAAAAAAGAACCCCCTTTTTCCCAAGATGAGCCTTTGACAATCACTTACAATAAATTTGTTTTTTAAGTGAATCACTTTTGTAAAATAAGTGATGTTCACTTTTACAATAATATTACTTTTAAATAGTGCGACAATAAATTAAAAGACTTAAGTGACTCACTTTTTATTTTATTTTATTTAAGTGAGATGCACTTTTACAATAAGTAACTTGAAAATAGAAATTGCATGCACTAAAAAGTAATTAGATAAGACTTGAACTCAAGACTTATCAAGGAATAAAGCAACTTTGAACCAAGTAAACTAAGTTTAAAAGGTACATAAAAGAATGGAAAGAGGAAGGGTTTGTTTTTTTTTAACTCTTCTCTCTCATTTTCCGTGCTTGCCTTCTTTTTTTTTCCTGCAAATCACAAAAAAAACAAAAAAATCTTTTCCACACTATGGGTGGAGTTAGATCTTGGTTAGCTTACTCAAAAAGTATACGTTTTTAAGTTTTCTCGTTGTTTCTGATTTGCCGTGGTCGCACAAGGTGCACGGCAAAGAGCATACGTAGCCGAGAATACAAGAAAAAAACTTTCTCTTACTGTTTCTGATTCGCCGCGATCGCACAAGGTACACAACAAAGAGCATACACAGCTAGGGAAGGCAATAGTCCGAGACTAAAACAGTAAAGATCTAATAATAAAATTGATAAAATATGAGAGATTTAAAAAAAATAAAACAAATCCGTCACTGTAACATTATACCTTCAGATTTGTCGAAATGAGTGTTTCTAGATCAAACAAAAATGGTTTTCGATGAAACGAAAACTATTTCCCAATGAAAATGGTGCTTCAGACGCAATGGAATAGCTCTCATAGCCCACAAATGCACATAAACTCTAGAACCATAAACTCTTTTAAAGTTTTGACAACACCGGTTCCAGATCTTGATAAAAAACCGAAAGTGACTCTTCATAAATGCTCTGATACCATGTTTGGGTACACAGGGTACTCCCAAAAGACTGAACACCAAGAGAAACCACTTCACACAAATTAATCACAGATCAATACATCGATGTTTGTCACGTGGTTAAAACCATCGAGAGGGAAACAGTCCACGGCCCCAGCCAAATAGCTACTTGGAGCAATTTATTATGCAAAAGAAATAAATTTACATGAGCTTCTCATAATCCATCAACTAGCCAAGTACCCTCCATGCTCTTCAAATAGAGATATGGACCAATTGGGTGTTAAGCCATGAATCAATGGTAGGTATGATCTAAGAGAAATTGAACCGTCGGATCAATTTATGTCTAGAACATATCGTGACCGTCAGATTAGAATATTTACAAATACATACTAATGCATACTAAAGAAACACACTTGACCTAACGGATATATTACACAAGTTGATCTTAACTAACTCCTAAGTGTCTAAATATCCTAACAGTTTTGTTTCCATGTGCTTTTCCTCCTTACCTTGTTTCTATGGACAAATAAATTTTTCTGTTGTATGAGGTGATTTGAGCCTTTCTTGCCAAGGCCTCCAGGATATTTTTGGATAAGTTGTACTGAGTAAGGCTTAAGGGGGGGTGTTAGAGTAATAATCCACCTTAGTACCATAGTCTTAAAGCTTATGCACATTCATTTGCTTCCATGCAATGTTTTCCATGATTTAGACTTAGGGAAATTGGCATTTACTCATAGTTGATGCACTCCAGGTTGACCATTTGCACACTTTCTGCTCAAGGTTGATCATTCTGACAACCCAGGAACCCACATTGATTAAATTCAACTAATAATGCACCCCCCTTCCCCAATTTCAGGGTTTTTTACCGTTTTGAGGCGCTAGTGCATGAACTAGGTGGTTTTTGGCCTTCCTTGGGAATTTATTGCCTCCTTGGGCCACTCCCACTCACCCATGTGCTCACCCATTCCTGTCATACCTCCACACATGTTCCAACATGCCTCACCCAGGTTCACACATGCATTCATGGCCATTTGGGATGATTAGAAAGCCCATTGGTCCACTTATGGGGGTTTGAGGGTCAAATCTTGAGCTGACACTTGTATGCATCTAGATGGCCTCCAAGGCCTCACGATTTTTCCCTATTGAATCATATATTTGTTTCAAACATAGTTACATGTTGGACAATTATAATAATATATGTTATTGACCTCATGTGTGTATGCATTTTTCACTCTTTCGGCTATTTTGTGCATGTTTTGTAAACTATTTCGAATTGTGAGAGTTTCCTTGGCTCTTAGATCCAACTGTGAATCAATTCTCACAAAGATGATAATGGAGTTCGTCCCTCCTGGATTGCGTCTCTAGGTCCAGCTTCAATGAGGAATGATCTTATTAGTCTTCAACAAATGAGCAAAACAACTTACATAAGTCTTCAAAGGCACTTTGGCACTATGCAAAAAAAAAACTCCACTAATTCCTCACATGCTTCTCCAATCTCCAATCCTTTTTATGGAAAATTACCATGGTTTATATAGCCTAGAACCCCAAATCCACTTCCAAATACAAAGGATATGATCCACCTTCAATGAGATAACATATTTGGTTAATCTCATCACATATTTCATTTTGGAAAATAAAATATTTAATATACCAAATATATCCCTAAAAAAATTCCCTAATCTCTATAAAATCCCTTTTGGTTGTTTGAAATTATTAAACAAAATACAAAATAAAACATGTATATGGTTTAAAAGCCATATATTAATTTGAACTTGGCTAAAATTTAGGCCAAAAGGGAGAGCGTCTATTGGGGGTTAAAAACCCACTTGAAACAAACTTAAACTAACAAAAGTCTGCAACCTTTAACAAAAGATGTTCTTTGCACATTGGTTAAGATGCTAGGAATGTTGGGAGGAGGTTGCAGGTTCAAACTCGCGAACCTCTCCTCCAATTTGTGTTTTTGTTGGGGTTCTCGATCGACCCCTTTTTACTTAATACCAACCATTTAACCTTAAATATAACCTCCCTCTTATAGAGGTTCAGATCCATGACCAGAGGAGATGATTGGTGAATAATTATGGAGGTGTAGGTAAGGTTAATATCCATCATCAGAGGAGATGATTGGTGAAGAATTATGGAGGCGCAAGTAAGATGGATGTCAGGGTGTCGAGGTTTGATCCTTTGTGGCTCTTGAATTTTTTGGAAAAACGTCCAATAATAGGCCATCAAGGTTGCCACGTGGTAGGCCTTGATTGGTCCACTTGGCAACCGATTAATGGTCCATCTGTCAGCCACGTGGCCAATCTATGTCATCAGCCTAAACCACATCTTGCCACATGGCACCACTATAAGGGGAACATGTGGATTGTACAATGTTTATGTGGCACCACCACAAAGCGCCACTTGGAAGGTACAATCAACAGGTGGCTGACATGGCAGCTCCACAACAAGACACGTGGCAAGACGTGGTTGAGGCTGATGACATGGATTGGTGACGTTGCTGGTAGGTGGACCATTAATCGGCTTCCAAGTGGACCAATCAGGGCCTACCATGTGGTAGCCTTAATGGCTTCTTATTGGGAGTTTTTCCAAAAATATGTGTTGTGGAGATGCCACATCAGCCACCTGTTGACTGTACCTTCCAAGTGGCCCTCTGTTGTGGTGTCACATCAACGCTATACAATCCATATGTCACCCTTATAGTGGTGCCACATGGCACCCCATTTTGTCAATTTTACTTGTTTTGCTGAAAGTTCAAAACTGAATAACTTTCATATCTAAAGTCCTTTTTGCATGAAACGAGCGTTGTCGAAAATATCTCGACGAACTCTACGCAATTGTTTGCATTTTGAAGACTTTAATTTTGATCGGTTGGGAAGATCCTCCTGGATCAAAATGCATTTACTATTGCCACTTTTCTCACTGTTCTAACTATAATATGTACACAATGCGCAAGGACATGTACATGAATACAAAAACATGAAAAACCAAATAGAAGAAAAAGTATTTTTCGCACAAGAAAACTAGAGCAGATGTTCCAACTTTTTTCTTTTGCATATGTTGCATGGTCATCTCAATAATCTGCATGGCCTACCAAACACAAATTTGAATGCCCTATTTTTATTCCATGCATTTGTATTGCTTGACTAACATTTTAATATATGCAAAAAAATTGTAAAGGCTTGTGCTTTGCACCACAAAACTGTCTACAACTTTTGATTCCTTTTCTACCTATGCATTTTTCACTAGATTAAATAGACAAAGCTAGCTATAAATACTATATGTTGTCTATATATCTATCTATCCTATGTACTAAATAGCTTTTATGGATACTTTGAAATTGTGACTGTCCTTTTCAAATGTCGTTGCAACTATATAGCTAATGGGCTTTAGAATACAAATACATTTTTTTGTCATTGCAACAATAACGTTATTGAATGCTTTAACAATATACTTTCTTCTTTGCTATTTAACAATCTACTTATCTCTAATTATAGCATAATTCGTTTGCATAATATTGAAAATGAATAGGACTAACAACAACAGAAAGAGCAACCTTGGGTCATACTAACAAGTACCATTGATTCCATATATTTCATTTCTTTATCTTAAATTACATTATTTCTTGTTGCAACATGAGTTGGCTTCATACAAATACAAATTGCAAACATCTTAATTGCCTTTTGCCATGTCAATGTATTTTATTTCCTACTAAACTATTAGTCATGTTTCTAAATATATGCCTAATACTAATAGATGTTTGATCTATAGAAACATTGTGTCCAATAAAGGTATTTTGTCATCTCTTTGAAGTTAATAGCTATTTTTCCAAAAACATGTTGTACATAAACATGTTCAAATATACAATCCATACTTCAAAAAAATACAATACATCCGTCATTTTTCATTTGTCTCACTTCATTAGAATAACAATAATTTGACATTGCTTCTTAGAATATTGTATTTCTTTTTCATAACAAGTCAACCTAGGAATTTTTTTTTTTTAATCTTGGCGATTTTGCACATGCCACAAATCATAAAAAAAATTGTTGTTCAATTAGATCCAAGGTCTTAGGTGTTTGAATAATAAACTCTTGAAATGAAATTATTGTTTGCCTATATCATTGTATTGACATCCCATTTCCATGTTTGAGAAGTTAATAACTTATTTCCACTCATCTTAAAGTATTAGCTAGCTATAATTAACAAAATACTTTAGCTTAGCTCAAGTGACAACATAAAAACATTACCACCTAGTAGCTCTCGTAAAATTATAATTCATCATACATGTGGTATACTATATAAAGGTAAGTTAACTCTTATAAAGTTATAATTCATTATACAAATAATATACTATATGAAGGTAAATTTAAAGTAAATATAATGATAACCCACACGAAAAGATAACCAAAACTTGATTTATAATGGATGATACAAAGCTTAAAGTAAACCTAATGGTAATCTCAGACAGAGAGTACACCTGATAGTAATCTCACACAGAAAGATAGCCCAATCTTAAAGTATCATGGATAAGCCAAAGAAAGCCAAAAACTTGGGAAATAAAAAAGTGGAAACGCTCATGGAATTGATAATAAACCCAATTACCTTTATTTCTTTGAGTTTTTGAGTATGGCACTTACAGACCCATTGGGTTATGGTCTTTGAGTTTTTGAGTATGGCACTTACAGACCCATTGGGTTATGGTTTTTTTTATATAGTCTGTTGATTCATCTTTGTGTGAATTTTATTATCATAGCTTTTCTTTGATGACATACTTGATTTTTCAGTATCTTCTTTAAGTGACTGTTAGATAATTTGTTATTTTGTTGTTATCGATGTAGAAAGTAGGATAGATATTTTGCTTTGGATCAGATTCTCTGTTTTTTTGGTATTCGATGGTTATACTTTGGATCAAATTCTCTGTTTTTTTATATTTGATGGTTATATATAGCTTGTTATATTGATGATGTAACTTGTTATCTTTGATTTACAATGTCATTTTTCATCTGTAAAAAAAATCAATTACACTACATTTTCAAATCATATAGAGGATTCCTCCTTCCGGAATAAAAAATAGAAACACTTTACCAAATTACCAAATCATGTAGAGGATTCCTCCTTCCGGAATAAAAAATAAAAACACTTTACCAAATTACCAAATTTCTGTCTTTACAGATGCCCCACACTTTGTCGGTTTCTGCTTTTACCACGCGGTGGAGCCTGGAAGCTGGAGCATCTCGTCCTTCACAAGTGCGAGTGCCAGTTCATATTTAGCCCGTCCTGCCATTCTCATGGATGGTGTCAAGCTGTACACCATATTCACTCCCAACCCCATACAGAGTCGAGTATGGGATTGCCATTGTCATGATGCCAGCGAAAACGCGTTGAACATGACTCGCTAGTCGCGCCCAGGAAAAAGGTTTAATGTCTATAAATATCTATGCACATTTTTTCATTGCAATTTTCTCAGGGTTTCTGCTCTTCTCATAGGCCTAACTAGTCTCTGCTTCGGTGGCATCGAACATCTCTCCCATCACCCCCATTTTTATTTATCAATCGGAAATGGCCTCCACCTCCACCGTCGCTCTATCCAACCTCCACCGCTGCCAAATTGCTTGTGGCTATTTAACCATTGTACTTCATTGTAATTATCATCTAATTACTTTTTGATTAATAGAAGCATTCACATCTCCAAGCTATTTTTGCACTGTTTCATTCTTCAATTACCGAGTAAATTGTGTGATCTATCTTGTGAGTTGTGTGTTTGTCCACAGATCTATGAACTCAATTTAATATATTTTGCATTATTTACATTTATTGCTTAAGTGAATGTCACAATATTGAGAAAAGCAGTTGAATGAATGAATGACTAAAGCATCGTCAAAGTATTTTGTATTATTTCATGTTCAAAACTGTTAAGGAATCATCTGTGTCGCACTGTTGCGCCACTGTTAAGTTAGTAAAAGACTCCATCATTCCGACTCTGTTGAGCACCTTGTTTGCACGCTAGGGGACTGTAATCCCTCATTGACTGTGGAAACATGGTTCTGGCAGTAACACATTAAGATATCTCGGGTGAGACTGCAACTGCCTCGCAGGTGTTGCCGACTGAGCTTGCTCTGTCGGGCCGATGTCTTTGGGGGTTTTGTTGGTTTCGTGGGTTTGTTGAACCTAGGTCGCAAGAGTGAGGAAAAGTAGGCCAAATTGCTCTTTCCTTTCGTCTCGATCAATTCTGATACAATCATACACTATTTTACAATTCCTTTTGTTTCCAACCGTGTTCAAAGAATTAAAAACCTTAAATCCAATACCAAAAACCAAAAATTAAATAATAAAATTTTAAATATAAAATTGTACAATTAATTAAACAAATTGCAATATCCATTTTTTCATTGAAAAAAGTGCAATATTAACTTTTTCTTGAAAAAAGAAATACAATATGATACAAACAATTTCACAAGTCTTAAAATTTTGAAATCACAATGTGTCATAAGACAAATAACATAGAAATTTTGATTGCTAAACACAAATCAAAGTGTGTCCTTTAGAAAAAAATAAAATATAATACATACACAATCCCAATTTCACAATATGTCTTTTATCCACAAAGAGTACTATGCCAAAAATAAATTCACAATATGCCCTCTATAGAAAAAAAGTAATATGCTAAAACCAAATTCAAAATATGCCTTTTATAAAAAAAAAGTGTAATATGACAAAACTAAATTGACACTATATTCTTAATAAAAAACAATAATATACCAAAACAAAATTGACAATATATTCCTTATAAAAAGACAATAATATGAAAAACCAAATTGACATTATGCTCTCTTTAAACAAATTAATAATATGCCAAAACCAATTTCACAGTACCTCATAAAAAGAGATTGTAATAGGTTAAAACCAATCACACAATAATTCCCTTTATACACAAAATGAGCAATATGCATCAATTTAAAAAAAAAATTATAACATAAAGAATTACCCTTTACCCTTACTTCTTTTTCAATTGTTCGCACTTCCCACTTGACCCGCACACTTTATATTCGCACCTGACTCGAACTTGTATATCCGAACTTAATTCGATTTTTGTCTAAAATATCTTGAGTGTATATATATTCGACTATCAGATGAGAGTTTGAAGAATCTTTTCATAGGAGTAAGCTAGCTGTGGAGCAATCCTCCCTCATTGGACGGAGGAGGAGCAAAGTTAGCGTTAACTTTGCTCCTCCTCCGTCCGATGGAGGGAGTTTTGCTCCACAGCTAGCTCACTCCCTTTCCATATGCCAACCGAAATCTACAAACTGATCGAGCTTACGGATACTACAATCGTCCAAACTTTAAACATGGTCTCTTACAATCAAATTCTTTAACTTGCTTATATTATATTATGTTGTAGGTGCTACGGTAGTGTCATTTTCCAAAAGCATAAGTTGCTTAGGGTTATAGACACTACAACCATCCAATTTTCAAATACGGACTATTATAATCAAACATTGACGTCCTGCCCACACCTCTATTTTTTGTTCATGGTTATACACCTTAACATAACACACTTAGTTTAGGTCACGGCGGTAGGTATCCCTGAGTTTGCCAACCATTTTTTATACTTTATATTTCATCTTGAACAACCATAAATCTCATAGTATGTTGAAAGTCAGAACTTTAATCTTGCAACAAGTTTGAACTAATCAACATATTGAAAATTACAACTTTAATGCTACGTCGAATTTGAATTAACTAATATAGCTAATGTATCTAATTGTAGACAATATGAATTCAAATTCTTAATACATGACATGTTGTTACTTTTGAACATAGTCACATGAAAATGCTAACTTTTTCATTGCATGCACTATGTCTTCCCTTTATCTAATGCTTACTCTAATTGTTTTGCAAACCCATCATAATAAGTTTGAAACATTCAATTTTCAATTCATGTGTCTGTCTCTACAATTGATCTATTTGGGTAGCAATTTATTGTTGCTCTTAATTTGTTTGTACTTGGCATTGGGTTCACTAATAATTTCAAAAGTGATTGGCATGAACGTATAGTATATGCTATGCTAGTCAAACCAAATAGACTATCGTGAAGAAAAAATGTCCTCATGCAAACTTTAATCTTATATTAGAATCTAGACTAAGTAGTTAATATGTTGACAGCTCTACTTGACATTGAGATAACTATTACTAACTTAATAACTAATTACAATGAACATATATTTCTTGCTATCGCAACTAAGCCAAAGAGAAGGCAGGGAAGCAAAATGCATCCCATAGAAACTTTGATCTTATAGCAGCTTTAAACTGGATATCTAACATGTTGAGAGTCGTACTTGACATTGGGCCAAGTATTGTTAGTTTTATACCTAATTGGCATAAACATATAGTTTTTGATATTGTAGTTGAGACAAAACAAAAGACACCCGGGCAAAATGCCTCCCATAAAAAAATTAATGTTACAACAACTTTGCACTAGTTGTTTAGTATGTTGCAAGCTGGAACTTTAATCCTACATCAACCTTGTACTAGTTACTTCAACTAATGTAATTAATGGTGCATAATATGGATAGATATTCTTAATACATGACAAATTAACACTCTTGAAGATAGCTACAACACAATGCTAACTTCCCTTATCCATGCAGTAAGGTCTTTCTTCAGGCAATGTCCAGCCTTTAACTATTTTGCAGTGGCATGGTCCTAAGTCTAAAGAATTCAGTTGTTGGTGCATGTTTTTGTCTACATTATTGATATATTTTGGCAATATTATATTATTTTTATTGATTTGTTTACAGTTGGCATTGGGTTCAGTATTATTAGTTCCATAAATGATTACCATCAACATAGTGTACATGCTATCAAAACAAAGGCCAATGCAACAAAATACCCCCATAATGTTTCAACATTTTTTACTAAATAGTTAATAGGTTCGGAACTAAAACTTTAATGATACATAAAATTTGGACTAAGGAATAGAACTAAAGTATGCAATGATACAGATCATGAATGCAAAGTCTTAATAGATGACAAATTAATGCTTGTGAAAATAGTTATAACAAAATGTCAACTTTTGTTCTTGCACACAATATGCCTTTTCTTTAACTAATGTTCATACTTTAGCTATTTTGGCATGCCATGGTCCTAATTTTGAAACTTGCATTGTTGGTCCATGTCTTTATCCATATTGTTGATATATTCTACCACTATTGTATTCTTGTTCCTCGTTTCTTTGTACTTGACAATGGGTTAATTATTATTGATTTAGAAATTAGTACAAGGGCTATTACATCTATATACATGACATTGCCTTAAATATTATGCTATGTTGGCAATCAAAATTTCAATGCTAGCCAATCCAATCTCACAATCAATGTAGAAGAATATGCAACATGAAAGGACTTTCTCAAATGATGTCAAATTACTAGTGTTTTATGATAGTTCTAGCATAATGCATTCCATATAATGTTCATATTGTGTAGCGATTTGTTTTCTCTTCTTCCAATGTTTTCCCTCTTTGTATTTTGATATTTGGTTTCATATGTCATGGTCCTACGTCATTAACCATGCATGTTTTTGTTTCGAATCTTGATACATTTTGCAAATGCCATGGTCTTTTGCCCCATTTATTTGTATTCAATAGCATGCACGTATAAAATTCACCCCATATTTCAATTGAATAATACACATACATTTGTTTTTATTCAACATCATTTTGGCATAAAACCCGTGCCATATATCAATTGAACAATGCACATATACACTACCTCAATGTCTTTCTTATATTTTCATTTCTTGCTCCATCTTATGTATTTGTAAGTAACACATTCAATTTAATTCAGAGTAGCAAGCAAAGACAAACTTGTTCCATTATAAATGCAAATAGGCTATGGCTGCATGTTATGTAAATTATTGCACTTGAATTTTAGACTTCACCAACAATATAATTTTTACCACTTCATAGCACAATAATTTATGTCCTGCTCATAATGAAGTCTATTGTGATGCCCCTAATTATTATAACAATAGACAGATTGGAATTTGCTAATAATTGTGGCTTGCAATTTGGTAATCATTTTCTCAAATCTTGCTCCTCTGAATATAGCATAGCAATTTCATAGTGTCATTGTTATATTGCCGGTAGTCACTCCACATATGAAAATTTTCTTTTTACAACTTTCATGGTACATACACTTTGTCATTTCCCCCCATAAATTTCATTTTGCTTTGCCATTTTCTTTTCTAAAACACATGATGAGTTTTCTTTGCAAATGATACCGTTCCACACACACACTAACAATTTGTTCAATGTCCTTTTGTATTTACCTTTATCATTTCATCTATTTAGCTAACTACTCCAAAGAAACAAAATTATTTTTACAGAACTTTGCAAATACATTTGTTATTGCCACTTTGCTCATTGTTCTAACTATAATATGTACACAATGTGCAGGGACATGTGCATGGATACAAAAACATGAAAAAACAAATAGAAGAAAACACATTTTTTCGCACAAGAAAACTAGAGCGCATGTTCTAGTTCTTTCCTTTTGCATATGTCACATGGTCATCTCAATAATCTACATTGCCTACCAAACACAAATTTGAATGCCCTATTTTGATTCCATGCATTTGCATTGCTTGGCCGACATTTTAATATATGCAAACAAATTGTAAAGGCTTTTGATTGCACCACAAAACTGTCTACAACTTTTGATTCCTTTTCTGCCTATGCCTTTTTCACTAGAAGAAATGGACAAAGTTGGCTCTAGATACTATATGATGTCTAGATATCTATATATCCTATGTATTAAATAGTTTTTATGGATATTTTGAAATTGTGTCTATCCTTTGCAAATGTCATTGCAACCATATAGCTAATAGGATTTAGAATACAAATACAGTTTTTTGTCATTACAACAATGCTGTTATTGAATGCTTTTAACAATATTGCTTTCTTATTTGTTAATTAACAATCTAATTGTTCTTTGATTATAGCCGAAAGAGCAACCTTGGGTCATACTAACAAGTACCATTGATTCCATATATTTCATTTCTTCATGTTAAATTACATTGTTTCTTGTTGCAACATTCCAAAGAGTAATGTATAGTGGTGCAAGGTATTGTGAAACATCTGAGTTGACTTCATACAAATATAAATTGCAAACATTTTAATTGCCTTTTGCCATGTCAGATATATTTTGTTTCATACTAAACTAAGACTCGTGTTTCTAAATATATGCCTACTACTAATAGATGTTTGATCTATAGAAACATTGTGTCCAATAAAGGTATTTTGTCATCTTTGAAGTCAATAACTGTGTTTGCAAAAACATTTTCAGCTATATAATTCATACTTAAGAAAATACGGTTACATCTCTTTTTTCATTTTTCTATCACTTCATTAGGATAAGAGTAATTTGAGATTGCTTCCTAGAATATTCTATTTCCTTTTCATAACAAGTCAATCTAAGGAGTTTTTCTTTTTCTAGAGTTATAGACTAGATAGTTAATTTTCGTATTGCCCAACTTTGCACATGCTACAAATCATTAAAAAAAATGATGTTCAATTAGATCCAAGGCTTTTAGGTCTTTGAATAATAAACTCTTGCAATGAAATTATTGTAAATTTCCATGTCTACAAAGTCAATAACTTATTTTAGCTCGTCTTAAAGCATTAGCTAGCTATAATTAACAAGAACTAAGTTAGCTCTTGTAAAATTATAATACTTCAACTAAGTTAGCTCTTGTAAAATTATAATTCATCATACATGTGGTATACTATCACGTATAGTATATAAAGGTAAGTTAACGCTTGTAAAGATATAATTCATCATACATGTAAATACGATAAATACTATAAGAAGGTAAGTTTAAAGTAAATACGATAATAACCCCACATGAAAAGATAACCACTTGATTTATAATGGATGATACAAAGCTTAAAGTAAACCTAATGGTAATCTCAGACAAAGTAAGCCTGATGGTAATCTCACACAGAAAGATGGCCCAATCTTGAAGTATCATGGATGAGGCAAAGGAAGCCAAAAAGGGAAATAAAAAAGTGGAAAAACGCGTAGGAAACGCGTTACGCATGGAATGAGTTCAAATCATGGGGAGGATTCCTCCTCCCGTAAAAGAAAAAGACGCAGAATAAAAGAGAGAAACACGTTACCCAATTACCAATTTTTTGTCTTTTCAGGTGGCCCACACTTTTGTCGGTTTCTGCTTTTACCACGCGGTGGAGCATCGCGCCCAGAAAAATGGTTTAATGTCTATAAATATCTTTGCACATATTTTCATTGCAATTTTTTCAGGGTTTCTGCTCTTCTCATAGGCCTAACTAGTCTCTGCTTCAGCAGCATCGAACATCCTTCCCATCACCCCCATTTCTATTTATCAATCGGCAATGGCCTCCACCTCCTCCGCCGCTCCAACCACCTCCACCGCTGCCAAATCCTGCAACTACGATGTGTTTATTAACCATCGTGGTGAGGATGTAAAGAAAACTTTTGCCAGCCATCTCTATCGGTGCCTTCTTTCACGTGGAATCACAGCCTTTCTGGATCAGCCTGAATTGGAACGGGGAGAATATTTCGCTACTCAGATTGACGATGTTATGCGATCGGCCGCCGTTCATGTGGCCATTTTTTCCCCACGATATGCGCAATCAAGTTGGTGTTTAAATGAACTCCTCGTAATGTTGGCATCAAAGGCTCCCATAATTCCAGTTTTCTACCATGTAAAGCCGGCTGAGCTTCGATGGACGCGGGGTAAACAGGGAACGTATGCTAAAGCCCTCGAGGAAATAGAAAATAAGTTGCGGTACGACTCCAGCAAGATTGAAGATTGGAGAAATGCTCTATCAGAGGTTGCAGGGATAAGCGGTTTTGAGCTAGAAGCGTTTAACGGGTTAGATCTCAATCTTCCTTCTGGTTTAATGTATTTTTTTATGTTACAAGATATATGCATAGAGTTTCTCATCTTTATTTTCATGTGAATAAACAGCGATGAGGGGGAGCTAGTAGATAAGGTGGTTGATGAGGTGTTAAAAAAGTTGAAAAAACCAGACATGTATGTTGCAAAATATCCCAAAGGTTTGGATGATAAAATAAAAGATTTCGAAAAATCTGTCCGATTGCAGCAAGAACCTAAACCTCAGATCGTGGGAATTGTGGGGTTAGGTGGCGTAGGAAAGACCACCTTAGCAAAAGAATTCTTCAACAGGAAGAATTCAGATTATAGTAGATCCTGCTTTTTGTCAGATGTCAAAGATTGTAAAAGTAAAGGTAGCTTAATTTCATTGCAGAAAAGTCTTCTTAAGAGCTTGAATGTATCAGATAAAGTAATAGAAAGGGTTGATGGTGTTGATGAAGGCATAGGGATGCTCAAGAAGCATCTGAAATCTACTAAAGCCTTAATAGTTCTAGATGATGTTGATCACGGGGATCAGGTTGATGCATTTTTGTCACATAAAACTGATCTCCACCCACAAAGTTTAATATTGATTACATCTAGAAATATGGATGTTCTGACCAAAACAGTTGAAAGCACATCCATTTACAAGCTAACTGGGCTTGACACTCCACAGGCCAAAGAACTCTTCTGCTCCTATGCCTTCAACCAGCCCTCTCCGCCCCCAGAATTTCAATCTCTGGTAGAGGAGTTCCTAAAAACTTGTGATGGATTGCCGTTATCTTTGAAAGTTTTTGGGGCACTTCTTTATAAAAATGATAACAAATGTGACTGGCAATTTCTATTGGATAAACTTGAAGTTCCCAGTGAGATACGAGATAGACTTAGAATTAGTTATGATTCTCTAAGTACAGGGGAACAACAGATATTCTTAGATATAGCCTGCTTTTTCATAGGAGAAGAGAGGGATACCGCTATAAAAATATGGGATGGATCAGGTTGGAATGGTT
The DNA here is from genome assembly GCA_001517045.1 of Pseudotsuga menziesii. Lineage (NCBI taxonomy): Eukaryota > Viridiplantae > Streptophyta > Pinopsida > Pinales > Pinaceae > Pseudotsuga > Pseudotsuga menziesii. The sequence goes on along the minus strand of LPNX010759334.1, from coordinate 75,260 downwards.
TGTGGAGTTTTCAAAATATAGAGAACAAATGTCTCGTAGAGGTGAACAGCGAAAACAAAATAAAAATGCACGACCACCTTAGAGACATGGGAAGAGAGATTGCCGAAGCTTCATTGCCACGTCGTCTTTGGCGTCCGACAGAAAACGAAGACGATGGTTTGTTGGAGCACTCATTGGTAAGTAATGAATCATTCAAACCTCCATAAAAATTAAAATTATTGTGCAGAAACCTGTGTACAATGTTTGAATTCTTCATCGTTTAAAAAAAATGAACAGGTAACAGACAAAGTGCGCGGGATTAGGATGCTTCCTAGCAGGGATAATGATAGTATTGATGACAGCTCAGAAATGCCTTGGTACCAAAGGAGGACTAGCGAACTGTTTGGGAACTGCGTGATGGAGCTTTGCAGTTTACTGTGCAATACACGTTATCCTTTTAATGGTACTGTTATTAGTTTGAAGAACTTGAAACTTCTACATACTGAAGATGATTTCTTGGAACGCATCTTGAGGAGAACAGACTTTTCAAATCTTCTATGGCTCCGTTGGGACAACTGTCCCTGCTCTTCCCTTCCTTCCTGGATTTCAATGAATAATTTAAGGGTTCTACAATTGCAAGGTAGCAAATTAGAAACATTGTGGAAAAAGGAATGGCAGGTAAATTAAGATTTCTTGAATTAAGGGGTAAANTTCAATGAATAATTTAAGGGTTCTACAATTGCAAGGTAGCAAATTAGAAACATTGTGGAAAAAGGAATGGCAGGTAAATTAAGATTTCTTGAATTAAGGTGTAAAGTTTGTATTTATTAGCTATTGTTATTATACCACAGAACCTCCAATATGTTCCAAGGGTTGTATTTTGATGAGGACGATAATCCATTTATAGTTTTCTGACAATTGAAACACGTAATTATCTTGCAGGCACCTTTACAATTACGGGAGTTAAAGATCGGCGCTCCTTCCTTCTCGGCAACTGAAGAATCTATAGGGCAGCTGAACATTCCAAACTCTATAGGCAAGCTGAAGTACCTTGAACGGATTGTCATTGGCCCTAAAGATTATTCAAATGAGGTCAATCTCGCAAAATTGCCCGAAGAATTTTGTCTTCTGCAGTCGTTAAAGGTCTTGGTGTTGATAGGGTGTTCACAAATGAAGTCACTGCCGGAGTGCCTTGGTAATTTAACAAACCTCCTACATATCGATCTGCCTGGGTGCAGTAAATTGGAGAGGCTGCCAGATTCTTTTTGTAAATTAGTTAAACTCCAATATCTTAATTTGGGGTCTTGCAGTAATTTAACCATGTCAACCGAAACACTAGGAAATATAAGCACCCTTGAGTACATAAATCTCACGGGGTGTTGGAAAATCGGAGTACTCCCTCCTCAAGTGGCACATCAGAGGTCGCTTAAACAGTTACGTTTCGGATACACAAATTTAAATATACAAGAATTGCGCGGCGCAATTGGAGAGCTAAGAGATTTGGAAGTTTTGGAGATAGGAGGCCTTCTGCCGTCTTCACTATGTAGCTTAAATAGCCTGAAGAACTTGAAGGGATTGGGTTTCTATGGATTTGCGCAATTGAATGGTTTGCCGGATTGGTTGGGTGACCTGGGGAGTTCGATTAAATTGGCCATCCGGAATTGCAAGGAATTAGAACATTTGCGGGCTGCTATTGGAGAGTTGACTCAGTTGACTAAGTTAGCTGTTGGTCAAACAGGGATATCATTTGCTGAAGGTGTTTGCTTCAACCGTCAATGGCTTGACATCCAGAATTGTAGTAATCTGGTGGTATCATTTGCTGGAAGTGCTTGCCTCAATGGTGTTAACATCAAGAGTTGTAATAATGTGGTGGTGGCATCATTTGCTCAAGGTGTTTGCAACAAACTCGAAGCTCTTAACATCGACCGTTGTAGTAATGTGGTGGTATCATTCGAAAGTGTTTGCTTCAACCTTCAATGCCTTAACATCCAGAGTTGTAGTAGTGTGGTGGTATCACTTGCTGAAAGTGTTTGCTTCAACCTTCAATGCCTTAACATCCAGAGTTGTAGTAGTGTGGTGGTATCACTTGCTGAAAGTGTTTGCTTCAATGATGTTAACATCCAGAGTTGTAATAATGTGGTGGTAACATTTGCTAAAGGTGTTCGCTTCAACCTTCAATATCTTACCATCAAAAGTTGCAGTGATGTGGTGGTATCATTTGAAAGTGTTTGCTTCAATGATATTAACATCCAGAGTTGTAATAATGTGGTGGTGGCATCATTTGATCAAGGTGTTTGCATCAAACTCGAAACTCTTAACATCGACAGTTGCAGTGATGTGGTGGTATCATTTGAAAGTGTTTGCTTCAATGATGTTAACATCCAGAGTTGTAATAATGTGATGGTAACATTTGCTAAAGGTGTTCGCTTCAACCTTCAATATCTTACCATCCAAAGTTGCAGTGATGTGGTGGTATCATTTGAAAGTGTTTGCTTCAATGATATTAACATCCAGAGTTGTAATAATGTGGTGGTGGCATCATTTGATCAAGGTGTTTGCATCAAACTCGAAACTCTTAACATCGACAGTTGCAGTGATGTGGTGGTATCATTTGAAAGTGTTTGCTTCAATGATGTTAACATCCAGAGTTGTAATAATGTGGTGGTAACATTTGCTAAAGGTGTTCGCTTCAACCTTCAATATCTTACCATCCAAAGTTGCAGTGATGTGGTGGTATCATTTCCTGAAAGTGTTTGTTTCAATGTTGTTTACATTAAAGAGAGTTGTGGTAAGGTATCATCTGGTAAAAATGTTTTATTCCAGAGTCAACATCTAGCAAGTGTTTGATTCAATTTTGTTGACATTGAAGAGAGTTGTAGTAATGTGGTGGTATCATCTGGTAAAAATGTTTTCTTCCAGAGTCAACATCCAGGACTTGTAGTTATCTGCTATCATTTGCTGAGGTTGTTTGCTTCAACTTTCGATATATTAACATTCAGATTTGTAGAAATGGGGTCGTATCATTTGCTGAAGGTGTTTGCTTCAACCTTCGAGTTAACATCCAGTGTTGCAGTAATGTGGTGGTATCATTTGCTCAACGTGTTTGCTTCAACCTTAGATATCTTAACATTCAGAGTCGTAGTAATGTGGAGGAGGTTGGGACATTGCCAAATACACTCACAGAGTTATCATTTATTGGTTGTCATAATTTGAGGAAAATATATCAGATTTATGGTCTTGCAAAACTTCAATCCAGAGAATTGAAGGAGTTGCCACCTATTGAATCATTGGTATCTTTGAGCGAGTTGTATGCAGGTGGATGTGTGAAGTTGAATAGCATATGGGGATTGGGGCAGCTGTCAAAGCTGAGAGATCTAGATGTTAGTGGGTGTTCCGAGTTAGAAGAGGCGGAAAGCATCCAAAATTGTATGTCGTTTGACTATGTTGTTGCGACAGGATGTCCCAAAATGCAGTGGAGTGCAGGAGCAGTGGAGCAACTGCACCAGCTAGTGAGGCAGTTTTGGATATGAAAAAGAAAGCAGAGGAAGTAAGTTTTGAAGCAAAGCTCGTAACAATCCTTCAGGTTACATTAATTAATAAATGATTATTTAATGAAGGGCTGTCTCCCTACTTTCTCATCGCGGTTGATCGGGTTCAGCACAGAGAGCGCACGGGCATGGGTTTACCGTGGTCCTCCATAGATGGACCGTAGCTTTCCGACCGCTTTTTGTACCATTTGTGATTTATCACATTTGCCTGGAGACCCCCCTGAAACAGGTAGTGTAAATTACAGTTGAAATGCATGTTCAGTTACAAGGAAAATAATCGCATATACGAATTTTATTAAAAATCGTATGAGTTTTTGCTTTGGCAGGTGTGTTTGATAGTTCTAGATGATTCTATAATAAGCATTGGATGGCATCAACAGAGTTCATTATAGCTTGCTGTAGAGCTTTCTCTTGCAGTTGTGGGGTTTGAATCCTTTTTAGAAGATAATCAGGAGTGCAGCTTCTGAAGAATTGATGTCTTGGCCCAGAGTCAGAGTTATTCTGGGGCGCAGAGGACAGGCAGGGCTTATCTCTCTTTTTCTTAACATTAAAGCAGCAGGATCTTAATTTCACTTTCGTGTTTGTCTATCCTCTTGTGCATTTAGCTGAAATAATGCCCTCTTTAAGGATTCATTTGAATCCAGAAACTGTCTGAGAAAGCACTGGTGGATTTCCGTAATTAATTTAGCTCAGGGTTTAGTAATACTACACAGGATGGCTTCTTTCAGACAGTTTTTTTTGGAGGCGAATGGACATATCTCAAAGTATTTAATACTGGAAATAGGCCTCCAGACATGGGTACAGTTAAAAAAATATTGTGAACATTGGTTAGCTTGCCTAGGAACCGCAAGTAATCGTTTCTGAAACAAAAACATGTGTAGATTTTAGTAGCATCTATTTATTAAAATTGTAATTTCATTCAGACTAGTCCTATAACTCAAAACACCCTATGTTTCAAAACCAACCTTCTGTGATGCGAAATCATATCCTGCAACACAAATTCAATCTTTCTGCGTTAACTACTATGTAATTATCAAACTTGTGCAATAGTCTAGATTCTTGAATACACTATGATGTTTTCTGAATAAACAGGTTTTTTTTGGGCAAATCAGCGTTATTTAACATCAATTGTTCCTTTAAAACACAGATAAAACACCCAATTAAACTTCAAGGTCCGTTGTTTATTCTAGGTGGTTTCATGTGAACAATGCTGGTATATTTTCACATAAAAATGTCCTCCACATTTTATACTATAATTCAATTCTAGCCACAACCAAAAAGGAAACATTTGACGGCATCTTTTTCTGCAACATTTTTCTTATATTCAATTTTATTTTGAATATGTAAACATCGAGATTGAAGCAGCTGGGTCATGTTTTTTGAACAGGAAAATTCATTTTTAAAGTTGTTGGGCCGGCTCCAGGAAGTACATCTTGTCCTCGACCAGCAGCTTTTTGATGTTGCTTCAAGAATCGCACCCGATGCTGAGATAAAACATATTTTCTGGGCACCTGAAAAGCTCCGTTCTGCTGAGCTCTCTTATGCATTTTTGAGTCTTACTTTATTGCCTTTCGTAAGTTGTATATTTGTCTTTTTATTTCTCAAGAAGACCAACAATAGAATAGATAACAGAAGAAACAAAATAAAGAAATGGTTTTCTGTCAACTCGGGAACACATTTTTGGTCTCGGTGTGTGGGTTTGCAGTAGGAATCTATTGTTCATAGAACTAGAGGTGTAAGGAGCTTGGCTCTAATGAGAGAGAAAGGTTTTTTGGTTTATTTTAGAGCTAAGCACGTACATTGAGAACACCCGATCATTATCTTGAATACTGGTATTCAAAGTGAACTTCCTGATTTGTTTTTTAATCCAAAGTGGACTTCTTGATTTGCTTTAATCCTTCTTATAGTGTAAAAAAAATATAATTCAGAGCATTACAAACAAACACTTCATATAATTGGACGTCCTTTCAAAGACTTACAAACAATTCACATATTTGTATTTTTTTTCAGTTGAAAAAAACAGTTCCTTGATAATCTATTGAATCAAAAGTAACCTTGTACATCATCGAAACAACTGTCCATACCCCAATGGGTCAGAGATTACAGAAAATATTACATTACAATGCAGTTCAAAACAGAAATATAACTATAGCCAAGATGTGAAAAAAAAAACCATCAGCACTTGGGTATCAATACATGGAAAGGTCCTCTCATAAGTGAGCAGTATATACATCAGTCAGAGTATGTCCATAAAGAACATGACAAGAGCCCAGACACCTTATCCAAAGCAGGCATGTGACTCTCAAAATTCCTGTATCTGCTGCTCAGCATAACCAGAATAACTCAAAAAAGTCCATGAGATATCTGAAATAGAATGAGCAAATTCTAGAAAAGCTCGATTGAGACTTCTCCAATAAACTCATCATCATAAGATTCAGTAAGTAAGAGATGACCAAGAGCCATACACAACCCCTCCTTGGATAAGATGTTTGCCCTCTTGTTATGTTCCCTAAAGACATGACTGAAATCCACCCAGGTGAATGAGGACATGAGTAATCTGGTGTTGTAGCACCAAGCCTCAAGGTTCACCATGTCAAGGGTGGATTCCCCCTTTGCCCAATTTATAATCACCAAGGAGTCGCCAAAGATATGTAGGTAAGGCAGCCCAATATCTTTGGCGACCCGTAATGATGCCCAGAGTGCTAAAAGTTCAACTCTAGTATTAGTACTGCTTCCACATCCAAGCTTAATAGCAAAAAAATGGTGATCATTTAACCAAATACATATACCTGCTCCTCCAATGAAATTTGCCGCAGCTCCATCAAAGAAAACCATAGGATATTTTGCATCAGAAAGCTCACCGATGTCACGAGTTTTATTCCTAGATTTCAGCGGTACCTTATAAGAATTTACCTCATCAAGGATGATATGTGAGAGACTGGCTATATTAGGAATCAGATCTTCAAATAAATTACGGTTCCTAGCCTTCCAAATATTCCAGATGAGAAAAAGAGGCAAGTACTGGAGGGTTTCACCTTTTGATACCCAGTTTATGAGATTCTCCACAAGGGTTGGAGCAGACCAAAGAAGGTGAATATCAAACAGACAATTGAGACCCGTATCAGCTTCTTCACAAAAAGGCAGCCAACAAAGAGGTGTTCCACCGTTTGAACATCCCCTTTGCATAAACAGCACCTGTGTTGGGACTGTGCCATTCTTTCTTGCACAGAGTATCCCAGGTGTTAATTTTCATATTAAAATTATGACAAATGTTACTGGTAATTTCTATTGGATAAACTTGAAGTTCCCAGTGAGATACGAGATAGACTTAGAATTAGTTATGATTCGCTAAGTACATGGGAACAACAGATATTCTTAGATATAGCCTGCTTTTTCATAGGAGAAGAGAGGGATACCGCTATAAAAATATGGGATGGATCAGGTTGGAATGGTTTGTGGAATTTTCAAAATATAGAGAACAAATGTCTCGTAGAGGTGAACAGCGAAAACAAAATAAAAATGTACGACCACCTTAGAGACATGGGAGGAGAGATTGCCGAAGCTTCATTGCCACGTCGTCTTTGGCGTCCGACAGAAAACGAAGACCATGATTTGTTGCAGCACTCATCGGTAAGTACTGAATCATTCAAACCTCCAGAAGATTAAATTTATTGTGCAGAAACCTGTGTACAATGTTTGAATTCTTCATCGTTTTTAAAAAAATGAACAGGTAATAAACGAAGTGCGCGGGATCGGGATGCTTCCTCGCAGGGATAGTGATAGTATTGATGACAGCTCAGAAATGCCTTGGTACCAAAGGAGGACTAGCGAACTGTTTGGGAACTGCGTGATGGAGCTTTGCAGTTTACTGTGCAATACACATTATCCTTTTTATGGTACTGTTATTAGTTTGAAGAACTTGAAACTTGTACATACTGAAGATGATTTCTTGGAACGCATCTCGAGGAGAACGGACTTTTCAAATCTTCTATGGCTCAGTTGGGACAACTGTCCCTGCTCTTTCCTTCCTTCCTGGATTTCAATGAAGAATTTAAGGGTTCTACAATTGCAAGGTAGCAAATTAGAAACATTGTGGAAAAAGGAATGGCAGGTAAATTAGGATTTCTTGAATTAAAATGTAAAGTTTGTGTTTATTAGCTATTGATATTAAACCACAGAGTCTCCAATCTTTTCCAAGGGTTGTATTTTGATGAGGACGATAATCCATTTATAGTTTTCTGACAATTGAAACACGTAATCATCTTGCAGGCACCTTTACAGTTGCGGGAGTTAAAGATCGGCGCTCCTTCCTTCTCGGCAACTGAAGACTCTACAGGGCAGCTGAACATTCCAAACTCTATAGGGAAGCTGAAGTACCTTGAACGGATTGTCATTGGCCCTAAAGGTTACTCAGATGAGGTCAATCTCGCTAAATTGCCCGAAGAAGTTTGTCTTCTGCAGTCGTTAAAGGTCTTGGTGTTGATAGGGTGTTCACAAATGAAGTCACTGCCGGAGTGCCTTGGTAGTTTAACAAACCTCCTACATATCGATCTGCCTGGGTGCAGTAAATTGGAGAGGCTGCCAGATTCTTTTTGTAAATTGGTTAAACTCCAATATCTTAATTTGGGGTCTTGCAGTAATTTAACCATGTCAACCGAAACAGTAGGAAATATAAGCACGCTTGAGTACATAAATCTCACTGGGTGTTGGAAAATTGAAGTACTCCCTCCTCAAGTGGCACATCAGAGGTCGCTTAAACAGTTACGTTTCGGATATAGAAATTTAAATATACAAGAATTGCTAAGCGAGCTTAGTGATTTGGAAGTTTTGGAGATAGGAGGCCTTCTGCCGTCTTCACTATGTAGATTAAATAGCCTGAAGAACTTGAAGGGATTGGGGTTCTATGGATTTGAGCAATTGAATTGTTTGCCGGATTGGTTGGGTGACCTAGGGAGTTTGATTAAATTGGCCATCCGGAATTGCAAGGGAATTAGAACATTTGGGGGCTGCTATTGGAGAGCTGACTCAGTTGACTAAGTTAGATCATAGATGTTGGTCAAACAGGGATATCATTTGCTGAAGGTGTTTGCTCTTCAACCTTCAACATCCAGAATTGTAGTAATCTGGTGGTATCATTTGCTGAAAGTGTTTTCCTCAATGTTGTTAGAATCCAGAGTTGTAGTAATGTGTTGGTAGCATTTGCTAAAGGTGTTTTCTTCAACCTTGAATATCTTAACATCCGGAGCTGCAGTGATGTGGTGGTATCATTTGAAAGTGTTTGCTTTAATGTTGTTAACATCCAGAGTTGTAATAATGTGGTGGTGGCATCATTTGCTCAAGGTGTTTGCATCAAACTCGAAACTCTTAACATCTACGGTTGTAGTCATGTGGTGGTATCATTTGAAAGTGTTTGCTTCAATGTTGTTATGATCCATAGTTGTAGTAATGTGGTGGTAACATTTGCTAAAGGTGTTTTCTTCAACCTTGAATGTCTTAACATCCGGAGTTGCAGTGATGTGGTGGTATCATTTGGAAGTGTTTGCTTCAATATTGTCAACATCCAGAGTTGTAATAATGTGGTGGTGGCATCAATTGCTCAAGGTGTTTGCATCAAACACGAAACTCTTAACATCGACAGTTGTAGTAATGTGGTGTTATCATTTGAAAGTGTTTGCTTCAATGTTGTTATGATCCATAGTTGTAGTAATGTGGTGGTAACATTTGCTAAAGGTGTTTTCTTCAACCTTGAATGTCTTAACATCCAGAATTGCAGTGATGTGGTGGTATCATTTGAAAGTGTTTGCTTCAATGTTGTTAACATCCAGAGTTGTAATAATGTGGTGGTAACATTTCCTGAAAGTGTTTATTTCGATTTTGTTAACATTACAGAATGTTGTGGTAAGGTATCATCTGGTAAAAATGTTTTATTCCAGAGTCAACATCCAGCAAGTGTTCGTTTCAATTTTGTTGACAATGAAGAGAGTTGTAGTAATGTGGTGGTGTCATCTGGTAAAAATGTTTTCTTCCAAAGTCAACATCCAGACTTGTAGTTATCTGGTATCATTTGCTGAGGGTGTTTGCTTCAACTTTCGATATCTTAACATCCAGATTTGTAGAAATGGGGTCGTATCATTTGCTGAAGGTGTTTGCTTCAACCTTCGAGTTAACATCCAGTGTTGTAGTAATGTGGTGGTATCATTTGCTCAACGTGTTTGCTTCAACCTTAGATATCTTATCATTCAGAGTTGTAGTAATGTGGAGGAGGTTGGAACATTGCCAAATACACTCACAGAGTTATCATTTAGTGGTTGTCATAATTTGAGGAAAATAATACGGTCTTGCAAAACTTCAATCCAGAGAATTGAAGGAGTTGCCACTTATTGAAACATTGGTATCTTTGAGCGACTTGTATGCAGGTGGATGTGTGAAGTTGAATAGCATATGGGGATTATTGGGGCAGCTGTCAAAGCTCAGAGATCTAGATGTTAGTGGGTGTTCCGAGTTAGAAGAGGCGGAAAGCATCCAAAATTGTATGTCATTGTACTATGTTGTTGTGACAGGATGTCCCAAAATGCAGTGGAGTGCAGGAGTAGTGGAGCAACTGCGCCAGCTAGTGAGGCAGTTTTGGATATGAACGTTTTGGATATGAAAAAGAAAGCAGAGGTAGTAAGTTTTGAAGCAAAGCTCGTAACAATCCTTCAGGTTACATTAATTAATAAATGATTATTTAATAAAGGGCCGTCTCCCTACTTTCTCATCGCGGTTGATCGGGTTCACCACAGAGAGCGCGCGGGCATGGATTTACCGTGGTCTTCCATAGATGCACCGTAGCTTTCCGACCGCTTTTTGTACCATTTTGTCATTTATCACATCTGCCTGGAGATCCCCCTGAAACAGGTAGTGTAATTTACAGTTGAAATGCATGTTCAGTTGCAAGGAAAATAATCGCATATACGAATTTTATTAAAAATCGTATGAGTTTTTGCTTTGGCAGGTGTGTTTGATAGTTCTAGAAGATTCTATAATAAGCGTTGGATGGCATCAACAGAGTTCATTACAGCGTGCTGTAGAGCTTTTTTCTTGCAGTTGTAGGGTTTGAATCTTTTTAGAAGATAATCAGGAGTGCAGCTTCTGAAGAATTGATGTCTTGGCCCAGAGTCAGAGTTATTCTGGGGCGCAGAGGACAGGCATGGCTTATCTCTCTTTTTCTTAACATTAAAGCAGCAGGATCTTAATTTCACTTTCGTGTTTGTCTATCCTCTTTGGCATTTAGCTGAAATAATGCCCTTTTAAGGATTCATTTGGATCCATAAACTGCCCGAGAAAGCACTGGTGGATTTCTGTAATTAATTTAGCTCAGGGTTTAGTAATACTACACATGATGGCTTCTTTCAGACAGTTAGTTTTTTTTGGAGGGGAATGGACATATCTCAAAGTATTTAATACTGGAAATAGGTCTCCAGACATGGGTACAGTTAGTGTCAAAAATATTGTGAACATTGGTTAGCTTGCATAGGAACCGCAAGAAATCGTTTCTGAAACAAAAACATGTGTAGATTTTAGTAGCATCTATTTATTGAAATTGTAATTTCATTGAGACTAATCCTATAACTCAAAGCACCCAATACTTCAAACCAACCTTCTGTGATGCGAAATCATATCCCTGCAACACAAAATTAATCTTTCTACATTAACTACTATGCAATTATCAAACTTAAGCAATAGTTTTGAATACACTATAATGTTTTCTGAGTAAACATGTTTTTTGTGGGCAAATCAGCCTTATTTAACATCAATTGTTCCTTTAAAACACAGATAAAACACCCAATTAGACTTCAAGGTCCGTTGTTTATTCTAGGTGGTTTCATGTAAACAATGCTCATATATTTTCACATAAAAATGTCCCCTCCACATTTCATACTATAATTCAATTCTAGCCACCACCAAAAAGGGAACATTTTATTTTTTTCCGCAGCATTTTTCTTATATTCAATTTTATTTTCAATATGTAAACATGGAGAATGAAGCAGGGTCATGTCTTTTGAACAGGAAAATTCATTTTTAAAGTTGTTGGGCCCGCTCCAGAAAATATAGCTCGTCCTTGACCAGCAGCTTTTGATGTTGCTTCAAGCTTCGCACCCCATGCTGAGATAACACATATTTTTAGACACCTGAAAAGCTCCGTTCAACTGAGCTCTCTTATGCATTTTCGAGTCTTACTTTATTGCCTTTCCTTGGATATCTAATCGGGGTAAGTTGTATGTTTGTCTTTTAATTTCTGAAGAAGACTAACATTAGATAATAGAAGAAACAAAATAAAGAAATGGGTTTTGGTCAGTTTAAGAGTATATTTTTGGTGTGGGTTTCTTGTGTCTACAATATATAGGAATATAGGAATCTATTGTTCATAGAACCGTTATAGATCTATTTTAAAAGAAAATCTACCAAACTTGGAGAGGGATCAAATCTTTAAAGGTGTAAACCTCTTTTTAAAGTGTAAAATTGTAAACTTTAGGAAGTATTTTAATTTATCTAATTTATGTATAATTTGTGTATATATACACACAGTTGTAAATATTTTAAATATAATTTGGCCCTACATATTATTTTGTATAATATTTATTATTTTTTAAAAATATACAGAATGAACCTCTTCCAAACAACAAAAAGTGTAAATTTAGAAAAAGAATATTTGGTTTATTTTAGAATTAGGCACCGGATCATTGTATTGATTACTTGTATCCAAAGTGGACTTCCTGATTTGTTTTAATCCTTCCTAATATTATTCAAAGCATGTAGGGATGGGATGCCTATTTGGCCCGTTGTGACAAGGCTCGAAGGGTAGGCGACCCCTGGGATAGAGGTTCACATCCGGTAATTACCTTCGTTGGACTTCGGTACGTCTCGGCCCCTGCTGAGTCACAAGTTTCTGGTATATCTGGCTTGCGGGCTGTTGGATATACCCTTGGGAGGTTGCTGTTCCCATGATTAAAAAAAAAATATTATTCAAAGCATGTGACTTTTAAATCCAATTGTAGTTTTTCTAGTCTGGTTTTTGTACACGATGGGCCTATCCATTATTTGTAACACGCATTTAACTAACGTCTATCCGTGGTATAAAGAAGTGGACGCCCTTTCAAAGACTTACAAACAATTCACATATTTGAACAGGGCCATCCAATATATATAACTGTATATGGGCTCATACGATATACCCTTGACAAGATGGATGTGCCACAATAGTTTAGCATTCTGCCTTGACGTACATTCTAGCAATTTTGAACCTGTCAACAACCACCCAAATTTGGTTACGTTGTCATTTGAGTACTTGGCAAATAACATTTATTTGTCATATGAATGCTGGCAATTTTGAACCAGTCAACAATCACCCAAAATTGGTTACGTTATCATTTGAGTACTTGGCAAAAAGTAGCAAAATGTTTAGTTATACTCTCCCATGTGTTGTTTGAAATTGACTGGGGCATGGTTGATCATGTTGGCTTGTTTCTATTTGCCTTATTGGTTTGGTATTGCTCATTGATTTGAATATAATAAGCTATTTGCTTTTTTTTTAATAGATAGATATAGTTACAGCATTGTAAGTTTAGTCTATTTAGCATGTATGTAAAGGGGTTGTAACGCTATCGGTAAAGAATTTTGTACATTAGCTGAGCTACGTTTTATTATTGTTTTTTTATGTCAAAATAATATTATCCTTGATATGGAAATATTTAATGACATTGTCTTCTTTTTAAAAAATTTGTTTTAAAGATCTTGTATTTTTGTTTTATTTTCCAACAAAAGACCTCTCAAAACATTGAAATTTTAAATCCGAGATAATTTTTTTTGTTATCAGTAAGCATGAGAAATTCTATTAAAATACAAAGTGGTGATACAAAAATGATATACAAACAGACCTGGTTTGCTAGATAAACTAGATAGAACCAGTCTGGAAGCAAGCAGGGCTCTTAAAGGGCGTCTCCGAAGATCTTGAATGTAGCAGGAAATCATCCAAGCCTATTACATAACGAGAGCCCAAAGATATGGCTCCTACCAAAACCAACTTATCGGCTGATACTGGAACCGCCCATTACATTGAAACCAATCTGAAGACCTACAGATATAACAAGAAGCCCAAAACCCGTCCCTTGGCACAGAGCCAAAAAATTCATAGCTACCCAACTTACAGCCGTTAGATAAACCGCAGAAAATACAACCCAAAGCAATGGCCCCTATAGCATCATTCCTTTTCTCAGACCATAACAAGAAACGGGTCCATTATTGAGCCTCGGACATAACAGAACATCATCCCATTACCAAAACAGCAGCCCATTGTAACACTTCAACACTACTTACAGTGAGCCAAAGCAAAAAGTCCACAGAGCAAAAGACCAGGTAGGTATCTCATCTACCCGCCTCCAGATTTGGTCTCGGGTGGCGCTCCTCATGCTGAGAATGAAGAGCACTGGCGCCCTTGATGCCTGGCGAATTGGCAAGAGTATTCGCCGGGGTGGTGGAATTCTCCCTCGGGCTATCCAGAATCTCCATTGCAATCTGGTCCAGAAGCCTGAACCCAACCGAGCTTTCTTGTTGCCCCCTTTGAATGAGGGCCAGAGCCTCCCTTATTCCTTGTGCAATCTGGACCTGGGCTTGAATATCATGGGCCAGGAGAATACAGGTAGACCACAAAGGATTGAGCGCTAGGGGTCTACCCATAAGGGTCTTGTACTCCTCGAGTAGATCTAATTCCTTAATGGCGATGAAAGTTTCAATTGCCGTCGGAGTCTCTGCCATGTATTGGTCACCCCAGTTAAAGGGCCGTGGGGATGGTTCTTCCACCATTGTGGGAAGGTCGTTCCTTGAGCTGGGCATCGCCCCAATGTTACCTTCCCCTCTGCTATTTCCCCCTTAGCGGTTTCGGGCTCTCCAGTAGCGAGGCATTATAACACCACATAGAATGTTACTAGGTGCTAGAAGGAATAGAATCGCCACCGTGAGTGAGACCCTGCGATCCTGTCTGGGTGAATTTATAGATCGCATACCTTCCCTCCGCTGGATTGGAGCATTGAAACCGCTTGAGCTTTTTGCCTTAACCTTCATCATTCTCTGCCCTTCACCGTGCTTGTTACCACCTAAGTTGTTTTAAGTGGTTTTTATCAAGTGAGCCTTGTGAACCGGACAAGGATAACTTGTTCGGACTTCAGAGGACCTTTGGAAGTACTTTTGGGAAGTGCTTGTTGTACTATATCACATGTTCATACCCCATGGGAGAATTGTAATAAATGTTCTAGCATGATAGTGTCTGTAAAAGACTCGGTCTCTTAGACTTTATTTGTTAATCCGTTCAGCCTAGGGTGTTTTTTCCCTTGGTCATTATTGGTTGTTGAATAAACGACTAATAATTTTTGAGTTTTTCACTCCATACCTCCAAAGTTGGGGTGGTCGGCTTGGCATTTAGGGCTATTTA
>LPNX010759334.1:41463-60228 GCA_001517045.1 Pseudotsuga menziesii | reverse complement strand
AGTTGATCTTCAGCATCCTTTATGGGGAATTTTGCCCTCCCTCTCTCCTCCACATGTTTTGGCTCATCTGGATGAGTTTTGGTGGATGCTTCAGTCAACAGGTTCAGGTGTCAGTCAGATCAGCTCTTCGATTGACAAATGCACTCAGTGAGACTCAGATATGGCTCAGTTAGACACAGATCAGGCATTGATGGACTCTCCATCAGCATATTTGGTCTATCTCCTTGGGATTTGCGCCCCCCTGGGCTGGATCTCCTAGTTTTTGTATATATCCAAGCACAGCAACCTCTTCCAAGCTAGAGAGAGTTGGATTGAAGGGCTTGCTATTGTAATTGTGTATTGATCATCATTTGTTGAAATAAAGAGAAGCTTTGGAGGCTCAATTGTGGAGTACCTTTCATGTGTGGATCATCATTATCATGCTGCATTTGAGGTGAAACTGCTATTTTTTCAATTTTTTGCATTTAACTGTTGTCTGCCTAAATGGTTATTGGAATCATAGGGATAGATCATTGTAAGTAAGCTTACTTACTTCTATTTTGCTACATATGTTTGAATGAGCTAATGCCTGTATGCTAAATAAGATTATTTGCATGCTGTATCATCTACTTCTCATATGTATCTTCAGATTTAATGGTTTTGTTTGCAGGATTTGTTGTGTAGCTTACAGGTTTGCCGTGATTGGAAGATCTGTGGTTCAGGTTTGATTCCATTGGTTTTCCAACAAAGATTGCTAAGATTGTGCCCCTCGGTGCTTCACTACCAAGTTTCCTTTGCAGATTTGCTTCAACAACAAGCATTTCTCTTCTCCTTTTCCTCCTTCAAAAATCTTAAATTTTCTTCAAACTGGTTAGTATTAAGGAATTTTATTGCTTAGATCTGTCTCATTAAGAAAATTATATATAGATGTAGTTATTAAGATCCTTCTTTAAGTTTAGATCTCAGTTCCGTTTCGCATATAAAGTTATATTTTAAGAGATCTAGCTGAAATTACCCTAGTTTTGCAAGCATTTTAATGAAAATTTGTAGCTTGCTGTTAAGGTAGTTTTCTTTGTTGTACTTTAAAGTTCATATTCTGCGATAAAAGTACACATGTTATTGGCTGCCCGAACAGCAAGCCAAGATCCCAAGCTTGGTTCCTTTTTGCATAACTAGATTACCCCAATTTAACAAAATTTTACTTAAGTTTCTTTTTGATAACTAGTGTAGTAACCCAAAACACTTTCAAAGTGTGTTTGGGCATATTTGATTATGATTGCTCGCTATTTTTTAGCAGGTCCAACAAAAAAGAGAAGGAGACTCTGCCAAATTTCCAACTCTTGGACGAATCAAGGCATCTCGGAAGCTTCCCCCACCACCTTGTTTAATTCTAGCTTGTTACAAGCTTGTTGTAAGCCTTTGGATCCCAGATAACAAGGACCAAAGTGCATCAATTTTGATTTGCTAATATTGTAGTTCACTGCTAATAGAAAAGAAAAGCTCCTTTTGAATAGGCTCTTTCACCATCCCCCCTGCGGGTATTTGCGTCGGTGTCAATTTTTTACTTTTTGCTCATATCTTTTCAAACTAGCGTAACTCTAATCTGCAGGGTAGTATACTTTGATTCATTATCAATTTCATTTTCCATATTTGATATTTCAAAGTAATCTTAATACTTACCCCACGACTTCCCGATTTACTCGAAAGGGGAAAGAGATGCATGGTAGGACTAATTAGAAAACCGGAATTGTGTATCTGTGTTTTCCTTTTCATCATTAGTTTCTTGAGCTATTATAAAATTAACCCCTCCTTGATTCCCCGATTGAGATCCATTTGGATCGAAAGAGGTTCCTGGAGGGTTTTCTTTTTAACAAGAACACCCTTTTTAAAATTTACTAAAATTGACAAGACTCCGGTGTGTATGCTCTGCACTTGGCTGCGGTTCGTCTGATCAGTCAAGCTGTATCAAAAGCATTTGAGTGACTAGAATAATTAGGACTCACTCTCCCAAATTGACAAACCATCAGGTGAGAATCCAACACCTAGATCAAACCTTTACGGTGGCAAAATACCCAAAGGAAGCGGGAACTTCTGAAAAGTGACCTCGGGGCGCCGATCTTTGTCACACCCTAACGGGTGCATTATGAACAATAGCCCGAGAGACTCCATTTAGCCCACATATTTGACATACTCCAAGTACTCTCGGGTATATCTGGAGTCCACCCCTTCGCCTAATTTTAATCAACTCACATCTCAAATTTAACTTAAAATGTACCAAGAGGCAATTGCAAAACATTCACTCCAAGTACATGCAAGTACATTGATTTTATTTTTGACTCCATTCTAAAGCACTAGTTATTTTCTTGCTTTGTATATATATTGTGTCTCAGCATTGTGCTTTCGTGTGTTCATTTTTGTATCTTGTCATCTTTGATTGTCTATAGTTAAATTTCAAACTCCTAAGTAACTCATTTAGTTTAACATCACCATACTAAGTAATTATCCTTAGTAACTTAATAGGGTCTACCCCCCTTGGCTTCATTAGGAGTTGAGCCTAATGGAGGAGTCAAGAACAAGGTGACAGCCTTGACTCGAGACTTGCCCCCAAGGACACACCAAGTGGCTTGAAGATTTCTGCCACGTGACCCAGGTGTGTGAAAGGCGGCAACACTTTTTGGCGCCGTTGCCGGGGATAAATCTTTTTATTCCCGAGTACGACTTTTGTTTTCTTCCTTTTTGTTTTTGCTTTGTTTGATGAATGCTTAAAGTAGATCTTTGATTTTTATCTGGCGACTCCACTGACTTTTTTCCAGTTTTTATTTTTACAAAGAAAAGCAAAAAATAATTTTTGTGAAAAGACTTATAAATGCTTATTTTTCTTTTTCACATGGCGACTCCATTGAAGGGATAAAACCCTGTTATCTCATAAACTTGTGAAGTTTTGTTGTGTGTAGATGAGCCCATGCGACATGTTAAAACCTTTAAAGCTCATCACTTGACAGCTCCACCTTTTCAGTACAAGGTTTAATCATTATATCAAATGCATACTATTAATTTTTGATATGGATGAATTAAAGGAGAAATGTGGTGCCCGATTAACCGTAATGTTTCGGCTTATCGATTTTTCAAACATCCCAGGTTTTCCTAACTGTTGTAATGGTTTTGAGGATGCATATAACTGGCTTCCGACATTTCATGGAAATTATGGTGATTTGGCCATCTGGCATGTCAAATCTGTCCTTCAGTTGATTGCTGACTTCAATATTCTTCATGAAGACAATATGATGGAAATGTTTGCTAGTACATTTTGGGGTGAGGCCTGTTGTTGGTTCTATCAAGGCCTTCCTAATAAATGTATAACTTCTTTTCCAAGCTTCCTTTGGATGTTTTTAGAGCAGTGGCATGATGGTAGGGGTAGTATGAATGGTTTAAAAAAGTTCCTCGAAAATATCTATACCTTCTACCTATCTGGGACAGAGTATCACACGGAAACATATGATGGACCATTTTCCATGATACAAAGTATTGAAGACTTGGAATCACTTCTTGAACATTTAAGTGAAGAGGAAATCCATGATACTCCCATCAAAAAGCATCCTAGAAGTTATTTAAGAAAGGAAGCAATTAAGCATCTTCTTAAAGAATATGAGATATCTCCCATTACACAGCAGGATTCTGAGGAAGGGAAAATCCAAGATGATCCTATTGAAGAGCTTCAGGAGGAGCCCATGATGGAACACATTGTTGAAGACTCTCCTCATGCCATCATAGCTGAAAACATTGAAGATTTGAGATATTCTCAAGTGTGTTGCAATGCTGATATTTTTCCAGAAATCCCTCTAGAGAAACCCACTGAACAACACATCCCAAGTGGTCCCATTGAATATGTCCAAAAAGTTTCCTTGATTGAAGATAATATTGAAGATCCTCTTCATGATATCATAATAGAAGCTTGTAAAGAAACTTATGATAAGATCAGTATGGTGTGTGGTGACAGTAGACCTTGTTCTCCACATGTCGATGAAGGTTTGGAAAGTTTATTTCCTTGTAACATTTTATCTAAAGAAGATTGTTATGAATACAAGGAAGACATGGATAGGCAGGAGCATGATGCCATGGATGAAGAGTCCCCCACATATGACATGGATGGGAGTGATGACTATTGGAATTTCATAGATAATCCAAATTGTGAAAATCTTATGGAGAATCCCATCCAGGATATGTCCAACAAGGGGAGTGTCTATTCAAAAATTTGTGGAATTCCAAACTACGATACGTCGATATAGGGGAGCATGGATCTGGATGTCTAGGAAAATTTTAGTATGAAAGAGGAGAATTCAGAATTTTCATGTGATCATTCATATTTATATCATGTAGAGCAGCACAAGTGTATCAGTAATGAAGACATTGAGAAACAGTATTGTGGAAAGTCAGATGTGATGCAGTCAGTGGAATATCAGTCTCAGCCATCTTTTTCACATATAGAGGTTCCTTATGATTTGGAGCTACTTGGGGTTTGTGCAACAAGTTATCATTTGATAAGCCCTGGTGATCAGTATGATGATGTAGTCAATCATCCTCATCATGCTGATTGGTATATCAGTCCTATCCAGTCATGGATAGAAGCAGCCTGCATGAGCACATACAAGTTGGGGAATAATTTTTATGACATTATTCATTCCTATGATCTCCCATCCATCCCGTCCATTCTAAATCATCACGCAGGTTTGCAATTTCTGAATAAGGTATCCTTACTTTGGTTGGTAACCAAAGACAAGGAAATTTTTTTTTATGTTAATAAAATGCTTAGGTGGTTACGTTGGATTTTTGATTACACTTAACCCTTTTTATATCATGCTTAGAGTAGGAAAATAAGCTCCTTGAAAGAGAGCATCTACTTTATGCATTTCTATTTTATACTTAGCTATAATAAAACTTTGCTTCTTTTAGTTAGTTACATTTATTTTGTTTAAATAAATCAACTTAATGGTTCATCCGGTTTTTTATAGAACTTGTGCTACTAAGGTTTTTCTTGTCAAGTTGAGATGTTTTTACAGGGGTATATAAACCAGAGATTCTGATGTTCTCATATCCTCTCCTTGCCTTAAAGACCAGATCGAGCACACGTCCCACAGTTGGAGCTAGAATGTTGCCACCTAAGTTACTTAGTGGTTTTTATCAAGTGAGCCTTGTGAACCGGACAAGGATAACTTGTTCGGACTTCAGAGGACCTTTGGAAGTACTTTTGGGAAGTGCTTGTTGTACTATATCACATGTTCATACCCCATGGGGGAATTGTAATAAATGTTCTAGCATGATAGTGTCTGTAAAAGACTCGGTCTCTTAGACTTTATTTGTTAATCCGTTCAGCCCAGGGTGTTTTTTCCCTTGGTCATTATTGGTTGTTGAATAAACGACTAATAATTTCTGAGTTTTTCACTCCATACCTCCAAAGTTGGGGTGGTCGGCTTGGCATTTAGGACTATTTAAGTTATTAGAGTCTATGTGTCAATGTATAAACATGCTAGACATCATGGTTGAGTCATATGGACATGTTTAAGTCCCCCCTAGGTTTTTTCAATTTTTCAATTTTTTAGTTTTTTCAGTGTTTTTTATTAAAATTTAATTTTTCCAAAACTTAGGCTATTTTTTAATAGTTTAATTGGAAAAATTGATTTTGTAATAAAAGTGGGCCAAATAATCAGTTTCAATCATGTAGGTGCTTATTTTCGAGCTAAGAGCACCATGTAAACCCATGGACTCACTATTTCTTAGTTTTGAGTGATTTTCCATCACTTGGGTCAGAAAACCCCAAAAATCAATTATTGATTATTTTAATTAATAAATTGATGAATAATGGAGCAAATCCAAAATCATAGATCAGTGGATTCCCAGCCGATTTGATTGAAATCAGTCAGATCTGGACCAGATTGACTGGATCTGACAAATCCTTGACTGAAGGAGGTGATCAAATCAGATCCAGAGTTGATCTTCAGCATCCTTTATGGGGAATTTTGCCCTCCCTCTCTCCTCCACACGTTTTGGCTCATCTGGATGAGTTTTGGTGGATGCTTCAGTCAACAGGTTTAGGTGTCAGTTAGATCAGCTCTCCGATTGACAATTGCACTTAGTGAGACTCAGATATGGCTCAGTTAGACACAGCTCAGGCATTGATGGACTCTCCATCAGCATATTTGGTCTATATCCTTGGGATTTGCGTCCCCCTAGGTTGGATCTCCTAGTTTTTGTATATATCCAAGCACATCAGTCTCTTCCAAGCTAGAGAGAGTTGGATTGAAGGGCTTGCTATTGTAATTGTGTATTGATCATCATTTGTTGAAATAAAGAGAAGCTTTGGAGGCTCAATTGTGGAGTACCTTTCATGTGTGGATCATCATTATCATGCTGCATTTGAGGTGAAACTGCTATTTTTTCAATTTTTTGCACTTAATTGTTGTTTGCCTGAATGGTTATTGGAATCATAGGGATAGATCATTGTAAGTAAGCTTACTTACTTCTATTTTGCTACATATGTTTGAATGAACTAATACCTATATGCTAAATAAGATTATTTGCATGCTGTATCATCTTCTTCTCATATGTATCTTCAGATTTAATGGTTTTGTTTGCAGGATTTGTTGTGTAGCTTACAGGTTTGCCGTGATTGAAAGATTTGTGGTTCAGGTTTTATTCCATTGGTTTTCCAACAGAGATTGCTAAGATTGTGCCCCTCGGTGCTTCACTACCAAGTTTCCTTTGCAGATCTGCTTCAGCAACAAGTACTTCTCTTCTCCTTTTCCTCCTTCAAAAATCTTAAATTTTCTTCAAACTGGTTAGTATTAAGGAATTTTATTGCTTAGATCTGTCTCATTAAGAAAATTATATATAGATGTAGTTATTAAGATCCTTCTTTAAGTTTAGATCTCAGTTCTGTTTCGCATATAAAGTTATATTTTAAGAGATCTAGCTGAAATTACCCTAGTTTTCAAGCATTTTAATGAAAATTTGTAGCTTGCTGTTAAGGTAGTTTCTTTTGTTGTACTTTAAAGTTCATATTCTGCAATAAAAGTGCACATCTTATTGGTTGCTCGAACAACAAGCCAAGATCCCAAGGAAAGCTTGCTTTCTTTGGTTCCTTTTTGCATAACTAGATTACCCCAATTTAACAAAATTTTACTTAAGTTTCTTTTTGATAACCAGTGTAGTAACCCAAAACACTTTCAAAGTGTGTTTGGGCATATTTGATTATGATTGCTTGCTGTTTTTTAGCAGGTCCAACAAAAAAGAGGAGGAGACTCTGCCAAATTTCCAACTCTTGGACAAATCAGGGCATCCCGGAAGCTTCCCCCACCACCTTGTTTAATTCTAGCTTGTCACAAGCTTGTTGTAAGGCTTTGGATCCCAGATAACAAGGACCAAAGTGCATCAATTTTGATTTGCTGATATTGTAGTTCACTGCTAATAGAAAAGAAAATCTCCTTTTGAATAGGCTTTTTCACCATCCCCCCTGGGGGGATTTGCGTTGGTGTCAATTTTTTACTTTTTGCTCATATCTTTTCAAACTAGCGTAGCTCTAATCTGCAGGGTAGTATACTTTGATTCATTATCAATTTCATTTTCCATATTTGATATTTCAAAGTAATCTTAATACTTACCCCACGACTTCCCGATTGACCCGAAAGGAGAAAGAGATGTGTGGTAGGACTAATTAGAAAACCGGAATTGTGTATCTGTGTTTTCTTTTTCATCATTAGTTTCTTGAGCTATTATAAAATTAACCCCTCCTTGATTCCCCGATTGAAATCCACTTGGATCGAAAGAGGTTCCTGGAGGGTTTTCTTTTTAACAAGAACACCTTTTTTAAAATTTACTAAAATTGACAAGACTCCGATGTGTATGCTCTGCACTTGGCTGCGGTTCATCCGATCAGTCAAGTTGTATCAAAAGCATTTGAGTGACTAGAATAATTAGGACTCACTCTCCCCAATTGACAAACCATCAGGTGAAAATCCAACACCTATATCAAACCTTTACGGTGGCAAAATACCCAAAGGAAGCAGGAACTTCTGAAAAGTGACCTCGGGGTGCCAATCTCTGTCACACCCTAATGGGTGCGTTATGAACAATAGCCCCAGAGACTCCATTCAGCCCACATATTCCTTGCGGGTAGCCGTGAAGGTTTAGTTTTGGACATACTCCAAGTACTCTCGGGTATATCTGGAGTCCACCCCTTCGCCTAATTTTAATCAACTCACACCTCAAATTTAACTTAAAATGTACCAAGAGGCAATTGCAAAACATTCACTCCAAGCACATGCAAGTACATTGATTTTATTTTTGACTCCATTCTAAAGCACTGGTTATTTTCTTGCTTTGTATATATATTGTGTCTCAGCATTGTGCTTTCGTGTGTTCATTTTTGTATCTTGTCATCTTTGATTGTTTATAGTTAAATTTCAAACTCCTAAGTAACTCATTTAGTTTAACATCACCATACTAAGTAATTATCCTTAGTAACTTAATAGGGTCTACCTCCCTTGGCTTCATTAGGAGTTGAGCCTAAATGGAGGAGTCAAAAACAAGGTGACAACCTTGACTCAAGACTTGCCCCCAAAGACACACCGAGTGGCTTGAAGATTTCTGCCACGTGACCCAGGTGTGTGAAAGGCGGCAACAGTGCTTCGTCAAATCTTTCATGATGTGCGGGAGATTCGCTACCTTCCTCTCCATTGAGTTCCAATTGATATGGAGATCTATGAAATTCCCCGTTCTTACGTTGGCTAACGTGGAATCCGTACTCGCAGGCCCGTAGGTTCGACTCCTCTTCTTCTCCTCTCACGGATCAGCCAACGTATTAATCCTGGAAAGTGATATGCAGCTTCGACGGTTAATAGGCTTACTTGCTGGCAGACTATCCTTCTGTTGCGACCATGTGCTCCGTACCTTCACCACGTGTTTAGGCGAGTGGTAAACCGGCCCCACCTGGTGATCGGGACATCTCACGTCTTTCCGCGCCTGTCGCCTCTGCACTTGAGGGCACGTTACTTGATAATGATATGATGGATGGCTTAATTCCCGTTGAGTTGGAGCGCTAACTGTTTTCCACCTGCAGCGGGTTGGGATGTGTCTGACAGTTGTTCGTTTCACCTCTGCCTTCCCTGTCCTCCTCCGCCAATTTCATCCAACAATGCCAAATTGCCTGTTTGTTTCCCCTGTCGTTGAGCTCTTCTGCATGGAAAGAGCAGCTACTTTCTACTCCTTCGTTCGCAAGAGCGTCCGCCACCTTGTTGCCCGATCTCCTCACATGCGAGAACTGAATGGTTGAATGTCCTGCTAGGATCATTCTGAGAGCAAACAACCGGCCTTCCCATTGCCAGTTCTTTGAAACATGTGATGTAGATGCACCATTTTAAAGCCGACGAGCCATGTTTATTATTATCTGCGAATCACCTTCCACCACCAATGGAGTCTTCCCCGTTTGCAGAGCCCATGGTAAGCCATTAATTAGGCCTTCGAGCTCAGCCATATTGTTTGTGCTGATGCCAATTGATCCCCAGAGCATGCTGAGAATAGTCCCATCTGAGTTCCTTATTGCTCCTTCGAATCCTGTAGGGCCTGGGTTTCCTTTGGCCGCTCCGTCGAAATTGTATTTGAAGGATCCTTCTGGTGGCCTAGTCCAAGTTTTCACACTGTTAATAGAGGTTGGAGCTGTTCTGGTAAGCGCGTTGTTGACAGGTAATTCAACAATCCCCAATTCATATAAAATAATTCTTTCGTTTGCTTCTGCGATGAAATCTTCCTATGTCCACTGGTGGAGGATAATTGTTTCTTTTAGGTGTGTTTCTACAGTGTTCTAGATTTCTCCTTGTTTTCCAGGTTTTGTTTTTATAGATTTGATTGTTACAAGTTTTTCATAGTTCCCATATCATAAAGCCAGGGAGCAGCTTCCATAGTCTATTAACAATTTTATTCTTGAATATCTTCATGGGCCATTCTGCAATTGTGCTATCCGGCATTCCTTTGTGTCAGTGGTTTTTATTAAAAATGGACGCTTCTTTTTCCCAGATTGAGTCTGCCACCGTACATTCATCTAGTAGATGGTTGATAGTTTCATTGCTCTTTTCGCATATACAACACCTAGAGGGTCCAATGATTCCCCTGATCTGAAGGTTATACCAGGTTAGGATGCGACGTTTGAGCATGAGCCAGCAAAAAACTGTGACCTTTGGCCACCATACTCCTCCCTAGATTTTCCCCCATTTGGCTTTTGGTTCCATATTCTGAGTCCCTGTTACCAGACCTAGGGCCTCTTTGGGGTTGAAATTGCCAGTGTTGGAGTACCCTCATCTGAGTTTGTCTCGATCGTCATTCTCTGTTACTTTTCTGGAGTTAAGCTTTGCCATGAATTCTTCTATATATTCCCTTGGTGCTTGAGATTGCCACAAATTATTGTCTTTCCAAGTCCAGAGGATCTGGTTATTGTCTCTAGGATCCCAGAAATCTGCCACTGTGCTCCGGGAATGGTTCTGAAGAAAGGATCTTAGAACAGGGGAATCGTCACCGCATGTTAGCTCCGGTTCCTGGTTCCATGTGTCCCTAGCAAATCGCGCGGTTTTGCCGTCCCGCACTTCCTAGAAGCTATGCTTTTGTACCAGTCCTCTGTTTTCCTGTGCCGCTTTCCATATACTAGACCCTGGTAAGTTTTCTCCAAAACGCACCAGGGATTGCTTAGGCCAGAGGGGAGCATATTTCAGGTGCCACAATTTGGCCCACGGCTCCTCTTCGTAATTTATCCACCTCCACCATATTTTGGCACTCATCAACTTGTAATTGTCTAGAGGGTCTCGTAATCCCAGGCCTCCCACTGCCTTAGGAGTACAAATGGTTTGCCAATCGACCAAAGGCCATTTCCTGTGCCCTTCTGATCCACCCCAAAGGAAATTTCTCTGAATATTTCTGATTTGTTTAATGATTGATTTTGGGGTTGCCAGCACCGAGAAAAGATATAAAGGCATTGCCTGTAGAACCGATTTCACCAGGATGAGTCTGCTCGGAAAATTAAGGGCTCTGAAGGTCCAGAGGTTGAGCTTCTGTTTGATTTTATCCAGCAACTTCTTCCATGAGATTTGTCTAATAGTTGATTCCGCTGGCAGTGACCCAGATATTTTGATGGGAGTCTTCCTTCCGAAAACTTCAGGATTCTGAGGATATTCCTTTTGGTAATTCTCAGGGTATTGAAGAAGTATGTCTGAGACTTTTCCTTGTTAATTTTTAGTCCACTTGCTTTTAGGAATGTGTTCAAACTATCTTTGATGCCCTTGGCCTCCTGGACCGATGAAGGTCCCATAACCAACCATATTATTATCCACGAACTGTTGATGGGTCTAGGGGTCCATCCCTGCAGTTAGAGATAAGCCTTGAATCTTGTTCTTAGATCTTCTGTTTTTGAGCAATCTTCCTAGTCCTTCAATCGCTATGATGAAAAGGAAGGGAGATAGGGGGTCCCCTTGCCTTATTCCTCTGGAGGCGTTGAAGGGGGTCGAAGGGGAGCCATTGACCAAGATTGAGAAAAAAGCCGAAGAGACCATATTCATTACCCAGTTTATCCAATCCTCTGAGAAACCAAAAGCTCTGAGAATTCCTGCCAAGAAATTCCAATTCAATTTGTCATAAGCTTTCGAGAGAGCCAGTTTTAGGAGCATACCTAGAGTCTTCGTGGTTTTAAGCAAATGAATTGTTTCATGGACCAAAATAATGCCATCCAGAGTCTGCTTTCCTTCCATGAACCCAGCCTGCTCCAGTGAGATGATGAGTGGAAGAAGGGGCCTTAGACGATTGGCTATAACCTTAGAGATGATTTTGTAGATGGCATTACATAGAGCAATCGGTCTTAGTTTCTTGGGATCCTCTGTACCATTTTCTTTGGGAATGAGAGTTAGGAATGTAGAGTTAAGAGCTCTTAGGATATTTCGTGTCTTCCTAGAGTCTTCCACCAAGGCCCATATTTCCTCCTTTAACTAGTCCCAACAAGCATGGAAAAATTTGTAGTGAACCCATCCGGGCCCGGAGCTTTGTCTTTTGCCATTTGCTTAATAGCCATCTCTATTTCCGTCAACTCAATGGCTTTGCCCAGTATGTGATTGTGTTCATCTGTGATGAGCTTGAGGATATGTCAAAACACTTCTCTCTAAGCTTCCTCTCTATCTTCTTCTTGTTCCTGCAAAAGCTTTAGCAAAATAATAGTTTTCTAAATTTTCTTGAGTTTCAGCTATATCCCTGTTCTCCATCTTCAATCTGTCCAGTCGATTCCCCTGTCTATGTTGGATGGCCGCTTTGTGAAATAAGCTGGTGTTGCATTCCCCTTCTTGGAGCCATTTGACCCTTGCCTTCTGGTTCCAGTAGACTTCCTCTTGTTGTTCTCTTTGGCTGAATTCCCGTAACAAGCTTTTTTCTTGTAGCTTTAACTCCTCCGAAAATTCCATCCTCATCCCTTGAGCCTGGTTTAGCTGCATCTTACTCTCTAGAGCTTGTTTTGCTTGAAATATGTTACTCTCTAAGACTCCTTATTCCATTTTTTAATGTTAGCTTTCAAGAGTTTAAGTTTCTGTTGGAATTGATACATTTGGGTGCCTCTAATGGGTGGGAAGCCTTCCCACCATTCCCTGAGTTTCTCATGAAGATCCGATTGTAGGAGCCAAAATTTTTCAAATCTGAATGGTCTACGGGGATTTATCCATACATTATCCCATTCCAGACTAATAGACCAGTGGTATGATCCTGTCGCTAGAAGTACCACCGCTCGTAATTCTTCGTCGGCCATCATGATAGATTCTGAGATTAAAAAGCGGTCAAGCTGACAAGCTATCCCTCTGTCTCCAGCTTGTTTGTTGTTCCATGTGAATATACTATTAGAAGTTCTAACATCTATCAAATTAAGGTCATCTATTAAATCATTGAATTGAGCGCTTGCAGGGTTTAAGTTCCGTATACCACATTTTTTCTCTTCTAGGTTCCTGATTAGGTTGAAATCCCCACCCAAGATCCAAGATTTGCCCTCAGCAATTTCTTTGATATCAGATAGCGAGTCCAGAAAGGACAGTTTCTGCTCTGCCCTCGGGGGCCCATAAACATTGGTCATAAAACCTTTTATTCTGGTACCTAAAATAGGGAAGCCTGCAGAGAGTGAAACTGGAGTTGCTAGGAAGCCTGAGAGGTTAACCCATTCGTGGGTTCCATAAAATGCCTAGCACTCTCGCTGCCCCTTTGGCATCTATCACAACTGATTCACAGCCCTTCCAAATTTTTCGTGCTATACTTGTTAGCTCTTCGCCCGAGCATTTTGTTTCTTGCAGAAAGATGATCCCATATTTTTCTTTTTCAATCCTTCTTCTGAGAAGATGGATTTTGAAAGCGTTGCTGCAGCCTCTAATGTTCCAAGATGTAATTCGCATCAAAGCTTGGTTAGGTGGATGGAGAAAGGGCAACATCTATAGTTGGATACTGCCCTGAAGCCACTAGTTGCTTTCTTATAGCTTTGATTCTTTGTACATTGCTTGGCCTCCCCCGCTTTTCTTTTTTTAATTTTTTCTTTCCATCCGTGTCTTTGAGAGATTCAACAACTACTCCCAAGGAATTCATGTTTTTGTTAGAATTTGATAGCTCGGGGGCACTCCTGCATCAGGTGCCTAGGTGCAGGGGTCATTAACTTGGAGTGTCATTTATATTCTTAAAGTGACTTTAGTAATGTGTTTTTATTAAAGTACCTTTTTGATGTGACTTTATGATTTAAAAGTGAGTTGCACTTTATTATGTTTTTAAAGTGACTTTAAGTCATAAAGTGTACTTTTAAATATTTAGGGTAATATGACTTTTCAAAAAAGAAAAATTTGTTGTAAAGTTCACTTAGGAGATTTAAGTGAATGAGAGATTAGATCTCAGCCTTAGATCTCTTGGCCAAGATCTAATCTCGTCCGTTGAAGGTGAAAAGTCATGAGAATAACCCTAATAGGGTAAATAAACTGCATGAGACTTCATTTGGCACATCATTCAAGAGAGATTTCTTGGAGAGGGCTCGATTTCCAAGAGAGGAGCTTGGAGAGAAGTGTGAGAAGCACATTTTTTTTTGCGGGAGATTGCTGAAGAGCTGAGGGTGGGCACGATTTTCAAGGCAGCTGAGAGATTTTTAGCTGGCAAAGAAATCGAGGAGTACAGGAGCATTAAATGCTGGCATAGAAATCGAGGAGGTGTATTGCTGCACAGAAATCGAGGAGTACGGCTTGCATTTAATGCTGTATGGCTGCATTAATTTTGCACAGAAATCGAGGAGGGTACGACTGCATTAAATGCTGTACGGCTGCATTAAATTTTTGTACGGTTTGGCACAGAAATTGAGGTGCTGTACGGCTGCATTAAATGCTGTACGGTCTGGCACAGAAATCGAGGTGTTGTACGGCTACATTAAATGCTGTACGGTCTCGCTGAGTTAAATGCTGGTTTTGGCACATTTTTCGAGAAGAAAATAGCACAGAACACAGAGACAGATTTCTGGGTTGAGATAAGTTGATTTCTTCACTGTAAAATTGATGTATAATTTTTCCTGAAGCTCAATAAAATTTCTCTTGCATGCTGGTTTTTCCCAGGGGTTGAGGGGGTTTTTCCAGGGTCAAATTTGACCAAAATACTGTGTCTTAAATGTGTTTTACAGTCTGCTGACTTTTGTTTATTTTTCGTTGCAAAGTTTACTTAGTTACAGTATATCAGCTTACATAGATATGAAATTTACATGCATGTGATTTGTGTTTGGTTTTGTGAATGTTGAAGACTGATATCAGAGTTTTACTAAGTGTTTGCGCTGAGTTAGGCTCAGATTTTTAACAGTTTTTAGCTTGAATTATCGCCTTCTCCAACAGGGAGACTTGCTGTGGAGAAATCTAGGTTGGAGTCTTGTCGGAGCAGGCAGCTTCCAATCCTACCAGATCCAGATCTCCTATCTCCATGTCTTTCGATGCGAGTTTCGATGTCTCTGAGACTTTCTTGCTCGACTCCTGCTGCCTCTGGAGAAGTTGATCTGTAGAGGTATTGATAGTCTCTTGTTGGTTTTTTGGGATTATCTATGTCTCCTTCTCCTGGTTATCTCTAGTCTGTTCCCTATGTTGGTCTTCTTTATTGGTAACCTTATTTTGCTCTATTTGCTGTGCTTCTTTGCTGATTGCCTTATCTTCTTGGAGGATCTCATACCCATGTTTTTCTTGCTTGCCGTTTCTTGTTTTAGGTTTTGGTGAATCCATCAGTATCTTGATTGTCCTGCTCTTTCTTCCCTCCTTGTCGTTTATTTTGTGGGCAATCCCGGAATAGATGTCCATGCTCATGACATCTTCTGCATCTGAACGGGATCTGTTCGTAATATATTGCCTGGAACCATTCTTCGTCTTCCCATGTTAGCTCGATTCCATGTGGTAGGTCCCTAGATATGTCAAGGTAGATACATATTCTGGCATACGATATGTATTTTCTTTGTTGAGTTTGCACTAAGACTTTGATGAAATTCCCCAACGTGTTCCCTATATCCATCAGGATTTCTTCCTTCCAGTATTCCGTTGGAAGAGAGTACATTCTTATCCATACTGGGGCAATCGTGAGGTTTTCTTTGTCAGGGTGTTGTTCACCAATTGCACACCATTAGTAGAAATCTTCTGAAAGCTGTCTCCTCACTTGAGAAAGTGGGAGAGGTGTGACCTTGGGGGAAAGCACAGAGCTAGGTACTGTCACCTACTCCTAGCTCCTCCGTTTAGGCTAACTCCTAACGAAGCCAAGGGGGGTAGTCCCTAACAAAGAGTTTTCTATGGCTCAATGTTTAAGTTAATCTTTAAATGTTTCGGATGTGGATGGGTGTTGTTTAGGAGTTATTGTGACTTAAGATGATTAATGTGATGAATTTAACACAAGACAAAGCAATCCACGTTGCTATCACCGGATTTGAAAGATAGACAAATATTTGAGAGCTTCACGAAATAGATAAAGCATTCACAGATATGATTTATAATCAAACATTCGATGGACAAATGGCCCAGATTATCAACAATGCTAAAAGATGGGACCAGTGCCTATGGAGTCAACTTATCAGAGATGCTTTGAGTGTAAATATGTGAATCCCAAAAGATGTTAGTGAATGTTAGGTTTTGCAAGTGC
The DNA here is from genome assembly GCA_001517045.1 of Pseudotsuga menziesii. NCBI lineage: Eukaryota > Viridiplantae > Streptophyta > Pinopsida > Pinales > Pinaceae > Pseudotsuga > Pseudotsuga menziesii. Next base: position 44,061 of record LPNX010759334.1, on the reverse strand, counting down.
TCTTGGTAAGGTTTAAGAGTTTTTTGTTTGTGATCTTTACTTATGGTGGCTAGATGTCCTAACCGGTAATACCTTCAGTGGCTCCGTTTGGAGACATGACGGACCCGTTTGGGGTCAAAGATAAGTGTTCAATAACTTAACTACCAGTGCCCAGATTAGGTAGCCCAGCGCCCACACTTGGAATTTGCCCACATGCCTCTGTATTTATCGAACAACGCCGGTGCGTTGGTTATGGGGAAAAGTTTTAGTTAAGTTCCTCTTGTGGGGTTTAGAGATCCAATGTCGTTTTTGGGTATTCCGATCGAAGATCGGTCAGAGCATACTCCGGCAAGGAGGGAAGGGGGTTAGTTAATTAAAGGGATGTGAGTTGCGAATTTTATTAAGTTAAGTAATTAAAACTCTCCGACAGAGAGCGCTCTTGACCTCATCTTATGACAGTGGTTCAAGAGACTTAGCTAATCTATATGCTTGATGCAAGGATATGCAGTGGGAATGCTCTTCGATAGAGAGTGCTTTTGACTTGGATTACGGCAAGTTCAAGAAACTTTCAAGATTAATTGATTAACTTATGAAACAATGAAAAGACAACTCTTTGATAGAGAGCACTCTTGATCTACAAAGTGAGATTCCAGAGATTTCTACTTTAAACAATTGAATTACTTATGAAAGATATAAAAAATTAAAAGATGAAGTAATCAATCTAGTTAATGAAACAAAATGGGCTAATCTAACAATTAGTATCTATTTTGCAAAAAAAAATGAAACTACTCTAAGTACTCAAAATAAATTTAAACTAAGAACAAAAAACACTCTTCCGCAAATGGGGAAGAAAAACCAAGTATGGGAGGCCCTATCCCACTTAGCCTTGTTTTATTAATGAAGTACAAATGCCTTTGGAACTTAATCCTTGTCAGGACTTTGAGAAGTAACTTAAGTAAAAATGAAAAGCTCTTATGAGTTTGTACAAAGGAGAATGACTTCTTTTTTGGCTTTGGATCATTGTCTTTGGATCTAGTTTTGCTTGCTCTTTCTTGTTTGGTTTTGCTTTTGGTTCATCTGTGGATAAGAGCTCTAAACAAGGACTAGTGAGAGTGTTAGGAAACCGAATTTAACCTGTGATTCGAAAAGATTAAGTGGATGAGAAGACAAGTACCTTATGAGATGAAACAGAAGATCAAAACAATGGAATGAGACCCAAAATCAAAACATGGAAAGGATCAGGTAAGCTCATCGTTTTTTATGTAAAATGCATGATTTTTGGCGAAACGACTTGGGACTTTTTGCAAATTTAAATTTTTTTTTTTTTTAACGTTTTAGGCTAATTTCCAGAATCTAGAAAATAGCAGAAAGTTGCAGAAAATCAGTAAAAAACCAGCAAGTACAAAATTGCACGTTTTTCGAGAAAAAGTCAAAAATAAAAAAAATTTGAAAAAAATTGAAAATTTTATGATTTTTAATGAATTTCCAGAATTTAGAATTAACAAAAAAAAGTAAAAAATCAGCGCAAAAAACAGTAAGTTTGAAATGGCACGTTTTTCGAGAAAAAGTCAAAAAATTAAATTTTTTTTTTTTGGAAAATTTTGAAAATTTTCTAATTTTTAATGAATTTCCAGAATTTAGAATTAACAGAAAAAAGTAAAAAATCAGCGAGCTTGAAATGACACGTTTTTTGAGAAAAAGTCAAATTAAAAAAATAAAATTTTTGAAAAATTTTGAAAATTTTCTGATTTTTTAATGAATTTCCAGAATTTAGAATTAATGAAAGATACAGAAAACTAGCAAGCCTATTAAATGGAAAATTTGCATATTTTTGAGAAAATTCGTGCATGTTTTCCAAGGCAAAAAGAAAGATGGATTTAAAAAGGAAATGACACTAGATCTTTAAAGATGGACCTTTAGAAAAATGGATCTAGCTTTGAAAAAGTAGATCTAAGGCTAGAAAGCCTAGATCTAACTTAGTAGAAGCCAAGCAAGCTTAAAATAAAGATTTAAATGACTTGATAACTTCTACAAAAGTGGAAAAGAGGTAAGATAGAACCTTGAAAATAGAGATCCACTTGTAGCAATCAAAGTAACCAGTAGAATTTTTTGAAATTTGTTTGGAGAAGGCAAGAAAGATCCGGAACCGCTTGCAACCCTGTAAACAAAAATATTAATAATGGAACACTTGTATGGTGAAGGTATTAGATGCCGAAAGCTCCTGCTAGATGCAATCCCCGAAGACACAAACACTCAATGCAAATTTGATTAGAAGCCTAAGTACTAGATTGTTAGTCTTCAATAAACATAATAATCAAATTGCAATACAAGGGTAGGGTGAAAGAGATATTACTTCACATAGGATAAAGACACAATGCCAAAAGCCCATCAAGTGACCTCCAAAGTCTCAATATTTTATTAACAAAAGAAGTTTACAAAATCCAACAGAGTTTCTATGCCAAACTCCCCCTTCCAATAGAGTTGAAAGAGCCTCTATTTAACAAATGAAAGAGTGCTAAAACTCTAAAACAAAAAAACCAACCCTAACCAGCTTAGCGACCTAACAAAAAGCCCAGACCTAAACTGGAGAACCGAGAGTGAGGGGAGGCCTCCACCTAG
>LPNX010759334.1:7685-41205 GCA_001517045.1 Pseudotsuga menziesii | reverse complement strand
TCATTTTTTAATAAAAATTCATTTTTTTACTCAAAACTGACTTTTTTGAGTAAAAAGGCATTATGTGTCCGATTGTTGATCTGAAAGTTGGTTTTGACTGGCTGGCTAATCGAGAATGATTTTTGGCTTAAGGTTAGAGCCTTCAATCACTGAATTCGGAGCACGGATGGCTTATTTACCACGAACGTGTTTTTTCCATTTAATTAATGGAAAAATTAACCCAAAAAAGTTATAGGAAAAGTAATTAAAAATTAAAAAATTAAAAAATAATTTTTCACTGTTCGAAAAAAAAATTTTCGAATTTTTTTATATGTGTCCAGATGACTTAGGACATGACCATGATCTATCTAAATAATGTCTAGTAGCCTTATAACACTCAGTTGGGCTCTAATAACCCCCCAAGGCCCAGAATTCAACATCGGGCATTCTAGCTTTGGAGGAAGCGGGAGAAAACCTTGTCAATTATACTTGGCTGAAGGCAAAGCATAATTGTCAGGGGCAAAAAATTAACCCAAAAAAGTTAGGAAAAGTAATTAAAAATTAAAAAACTAAAAAATAATTTTTCACTGTTCGAAAAAAATATTTTCGAATTTTTTTTTTATGTGTCTAGATGACTTAGGACATGACCATGATCTATCTAAATAATGTCTAGTAGGCTTATAACACTCAGTTGGGCTCTAATAACCCCCCAAGACCCAGAATTCAACATCGGGCATTCCAGCTTTGGAGGAAGCGGGAGAAAACCTTGTCAATTATACTTGGCTGAAGGCAAAGCATAATTGCCAGGGGCAAAAAACTCCCTGGAATACCCTATTTGAGATTCTACGTCTCAGGAGACCGAACCACTAAAAAATATCCTACTAGCACATTTTATTACAAACCCCGTGGGGCCATGGTCAAAATTATTCAAATAAAAAAGTGACTAGCCAATATTGGCTAGACAAGTAGACGGATCAACTGATACACTGGAATCAGAGTTTGAACAAGTCTGTCAATCGACGGCTCCTCAGGTAATCCAACTAAGTGCAAAATTAGTGGATAACACAGGGTTGAATCTCTCTTTCCATGGTCTGAGGAAAAGGCCTGCCAAATTATAGAAGTAGGGACCATTCTCAAAAATTCTCGTTCGGTCTTCTTCATTAAAGAAGATTATCGTAAAGAACCCTTTAGCTCCCAGCTGAAGGTCGTAGTGGCCTTGGGGTTTCCACATGGTATTTATCCATTAGACCAGGGTCTTTTCTGTGGGCCAAATCCCCACAAATTTTCCTATGAGAGCGTGTTCTTTCATATATTGAATGTCTTCTTTGACTCTTTCTGATTTGATCTGCAGCTTTGGGACCATCTTGGATTTCACGACACATTGCCTTGTCCGTCTTGTTCCTTGGTTGTTTGTTTTCTCCTTATTGATCCCACTAGAGCCTTCTCCATCTCTGAGTGTGTCAGCTGGACTGAGTATTCCTTTTCCCTTTTCAGTTTCCATTCCTGAGATCACAGAAGGGATTGCAGGTCCCTCCTTCGTGGATGCACTCCTCTCACGGTCCCTCTCCCCACGAGGAGGAGCGGGGACCATCCTTAACTGCCTTGCTAAGATGCTTCTTTCTTGCTGGTACTTCGTAGAACCTTCCTCCTTGGTATCCAAACCCCCAACCTCACATCAAGTTGCAGAGCTCATCTTTTCAGTTCAATTCACATCCGAGAGGGATATCAAATCCGAGATAACTCTTGATAAGGCAGGTATGATATGTTTTCCTTTCTAAACATTGTAAATGAGCTTAGGACAACATTCTTTAAATACCACTGCCCATGAATGCTGCTGCTTATCGTGATTCTCATCAAAGGCTTGTTGTTGTAATCCCCTTCAAGTAATTGTTCTAACGACAGAGGTAAAGGTTTAAGGAATTGCTTATCTTGATCATATATGGGTTATCATTTCTCAACATCATGTATCTCTTAGTTGTCTTACGGTATCACATTGCCATCTTGACTAAAGACTACACCATTAGTGATTGCAGGTGCATCAACTTATGGTAAACGCTAATGGTTTTGTTGGTTCTAGAAAGGTGAGGATGGTTACTTCTAAAAGATGTCTTCCATGCGAATCATTTCTTAAAGATGGCCACTGATTTAGGTAACACAAATCTATAATAGAAAACCGTTAGGCCAAGCAAGATTCTCACCTTATGGTCATTAACATGCATCCTCCTTTTCGCAAATCATTTTAGGGTCTACTGCTATACTTTCACTGGAATAGCATGACCTAAATATCCCAATCTATTTCTTATCAAAACTTGCACTCGCAGAGTCTAGCATATATCTCTGCCCTTGAGCATTTGACACTAATCAAAACTACTGCAGATGTTCATCTTTGGTCTTAATAATAGTATCATGAAATATGGAAATGATTGAATCGATTGTTGATTGGGTTTGTAAATACCTCCTGTCTTTTTAGTTTTGTAACATAGGTTAATGTAATCACCTGGAGTTTGAGCTCTGTATGAAATTAGAACCAAACAATTTTGGTTCCCGAAAACAATTTTGATGATCTTCTCAGTGTGAGGGAAAAACGATACAATGTGCAAAGAAATGAAATTTGGGTTAGGCAGAAGCTGTATGCAAATTAAAATGTTGAAGGTGAACTGTTATTAACATTTTTGAGTGCACAGATCAAAAGACTACTATAGAAACAATGATTGTTGGTATTAGTACATGTATCAAAATTCAAGAAGATTCATGATAATCGTCATCAGTTAAGAAGCCTAATGAATAATTAAGAAAAGGAAAACAAAAACTTATAACTCCTTTCTCAACCCTAACAATGATGTTGTCACTCAACTGCAAATTACCTCAGACCCCTACAAGAAAAACAAGGAAACAAATTAACAAAGGATTGGACACTAACAAATATGTCTCTCTTTGCACAAAACTTAGGAGATATGTATTCGAAAATAAAAACCTAGAGTACAAAACCATATTAACCCTCATATAGGAGGTGGCGTTCTAGCCACATACACACACCCAGAACTCTAAAAGGCTTGTAGGCCACTAATCCATCTCACTCCTCATAAGCATGCACCTAGAATACTCTATTTAAAACTTACGGTCCATAGATATACTCACAGGACTCAATACATCAAACATTAACCAAAATCCACTAAAAGCTCCCCGCTTCTGTCCTTCTCAGTCTCTTCTTATAATTTTTAATTCTCGCACATAATTCCTCTAGCCAACTAAACTCAACATATCCTTACAATTTTGGATTGCCTAGATTGGCCCCAGACATCCAACTGAAGTTCAGTTAGGCTCATTTTTTAAACTAGCCGTTATTTCCCAATGTTCAGATGCTCAGTATCATTGACAAGATTGGGAATGAATTCAAGTGGAGGCTTTGTTATGAATGCCATCTATTAACAGGTGGCGCAGTTGGAGAATGTTCCGCATCATTTTCCTCATGTTGAAAGAAAATATGAACCTCATAGTTCATAGTTGTTTTCCTCTGTTTTCTCCATTGATCAAAATATGATTCAAACTGCACATTGTTAGATTGTGTTGTTTTGAGCAACCAATTTATCATCCATTTCATAAGAAAGCAACACCTTGTTGTGTTCTTCACTCTACCCTCCCTTGAATTTGTCGATTGTCCAACCATGCTTGGAATGGGGTTTATTCTACACATCACTCTAGAGTGACAAAAACATATCTACAAGACAAACCTATCCATGTACACATGACATCCTCGCTCTCAAGTATATGCGAAGAGATTTATTTCCCATTTCTGCTACCAACACCAATCTCCTTTGGCACAAAATCGTGTCTCTGAGAGGAAAACTTATTTGCTCCATTTGGATGCTACAAATCATGGCTAATGTGTTGGAATTTGTGCAACTTCATAAGTTATTCTTATTGTATTTATATTGTATTTTCTTGTACCTCCTACGGGAGATTATATTGATGTATTTACTCATGTAAACCCTAGAAAGAATAATGTAACCCATGGGGAAAGATCCCACAAGAAAAGAATTAAATAAAATAATTTTTATATTTTTCCAAGGTAGGTCGGCCTCGGTGAAACTAACAAGTTGGCCCCAGTGTTTTTTCACTTGGAAAATCAGTATAAATAGGATGCGCCCTTCCTCATTATATCATTCATTCACAGCAAGTCACTCCAATAAAAAAGGTGCGCTATTGCAGTCTAGGAAAGTATTTTTCCGGGGTTGTATCTTAGAGAGACATTTTCTCTCTCTCTCTCTCTCTCTCTCTTCTTCTCTATGTTCTCAGGAGTTATTATCTCTATATGAAGGTTTGTTGGGTTTTTCTCGATTGGGTTTCCCTGGATAAATTCTCGTGTTCTTTGTTTTTGTGCTTTGTCTTTTTTCTAGAGATCCTATTGTTTATCTGCAATTAAGTTATACTACTATAATCTTGTAAAAACTAACATGGTATCATAACAGTTCTAGAAGAGGCCATTGTCAGAAGCTAGGGTTTGACCTTCCAAGACCTTCCCCCATCTCTTCAGCAAAAAAAGAGTCGTGGAAACTTTGCTCTAGGGGAGGTACATTTTTTGGTGAAAGAAAAAACAAATTCCGAGAAGTTTCAATTTTTTAATACACAACACTACAGGAAGAAACTAGGGCATCAAGTTTCGGAAGCTTCGCACCACTATTTTGGCTCGACCTCACCTTTCCTCAACTCACCTTGATAGGGCACATCTATATGAATGGTCAGTCTCACTAAATTCCAAAAATGATTTTTGACCCAACTCCTGCTAGGGTTTTTGGCTCAGAGTTGCAGACAAGATGATTGGAATGAAGGTTGAAGATCGTCTTGATGGGGCTACAAACTTTATATCCTGGAAGCCTAGGGTCCTTCTCATCCTAGAAAAAAATGATCTCTTGAAGTTTTTCAATGAGAAAGGTCCAGAATCAAAAGTGGAAGAAGTCAAGTCCCAATGGAAGAAGTGTGATGTGAAAGTAAGAAGGATTCTGGTAGACTCAGTCAAAGATCACTTGGTTCCGAAAATCTCAGAAAAGAAGACAACTAGGAATATGTTCAAGAAATTGAATAAGTTATTTGAACATAATAGCATCAATGTGACTCTCACATTGAGGAACCAACTATCAAATATGAAGATGATTAAGTCCAAATCTATTGCCTCATATTTTATGAGGATCACCGAACTTCGGGACAAGCTAAGGTCTAGTGGAGATAAGATTGAAGAAAAGGAGCTTGTCATGACCACCCTAAATGGTCTTCCACCATCTTGGGAGTCCTTCATTCAAACCATAAGTGGTCGAACCGAGCTTCCCAAATTTGACAAGATATGGGTAGACTACATTGAGGAACAAACAAGGATTGTGGCAAGGCAAAGACTCCATGGTCCTCAAGTTGAGGAGAATCAAGCATTCAACACTCATGCCAAGAAAGGAAAGGGAAAATGAAGAAAGTTTGACAAACATAAGCACCAAGATGGGAAGCCAAGTTCTTCTCCAGATCGAAGGGAAAAGAAGAAGGATTTATCACACATACAATACTACAAGTGTAAGAAACATGGTCACTATGCAAGCTAGTGTTTTAGTTCAAACAAGAGGAAGCATGAAGCTTCAACAACTGATGTGGAAGATGGTCATCATCACAAGAAACAAAGAAATGAAGATCATCCATAATTCTTCTAAATATCAGCATTGTTAGGTACGGTTCCCACCACTAGTGATACATGGCTTATAGATAGTGGTGTTTCTAAGCATATGACTGGTTATAAAGAGAACCTTTCAGAAGTTGTTGAGAAAGAATCCCATCTCTGTGTTGTACTTGGAGATGATTCCAACTACACTGTGAAAGGGTTTGTATCTACATCTCTTCAGTTGGAATCCAATGACTTACTACATCTGAACGATGTGTTGTATGTACCTGGTATGAAAAGAAACCATGTCTCCATCTCTGCCTTAGAAGAGAAGGGATATAGAATTACATTTGCAGATGGAAATGTGCTTGCATGTCACAATAATTCTAGCATGAACACAACAAAAGTGATTGCTGTAAGGGAGGAAATCTTGTATCATCTAAGCACTCTACCAACTCAAGCTTTAGTCCATGATTCCACTAACATCAATGAGCTATGGCACATAAGACCAGCTCATCTAAACTATCAAGCTTTCCCGGCATTAAGGAACATGGTGACAGGTCTACCAATGCTTCATGTAAATCATGATGGTGTATGTAGAGGATGTGCACTTGGTAAGAATACCAAGGGTTCCTTTCCGAAAAATGGAAGCAGATCCAAGGGAATATTGGATCTAATCCACTATGACTTGTGCAGACCCATGCCAATTAATTCATTGGGTGGTTACAACTACTATGTAACATTTATTGATGACCACTCACGAAATACATGGATATACTTCCTCAAGGCCAAGGAATCCGAAGTACTTAGCAAATTCAAAGAATTCAAAGCACAAGTCGAGAATCTGTCAGGAAAAATAATTATGATCCTGAGATCAGAAAATGGTGGAGAATATACCTCTACAGAATTCAATGATTTTTGCAAGGAAGTAGGAATTAAGAGGGAGCTCATAGTTCCCTACAACCCTCAACAAAATGGCGTTACGGAAAGGAAGAACCGAACAATTGCGGAGGAAGCCAAAGCCATGATACATGACCAGAGTCTATCGATGTTCTTATGGGCAGAAGAATCTAAAACATTTGTTTATGTACAAAACATATGCCCTCATAAAATCTTGAAGGACATGACTCCAAAAGAAGCCTTCATAGGAGTGAAGCCAGAGTAGGCCACGTTCGTATCTTTGGCTTCCCAGTCTACATTCATGTGCCCAACAACAAAAAGACGAAACTAGAATCTTTAAGCAAGAAGGGAACATTCGTGGGATATAGTGAGTCTTCAAAGGCATGCAGAATATACATCCGAGGATCGAGATAAATTGAAGTCAGTAGGGATGTGACCTTTGAAGAAGAGATGGTTATCCGAAAAGGAAGAGGATCTGATATGGAGATCGATGATGATGAAGAGATGAGTTCATCTCCCCCTCCATAAGTTAAGAGGGAGTTTGAAGAGAAGAATGAACTGATCGATCCTATTGATCCGTTGAGCTAGTTGATGCTCCCATAGATATGGCAGTAAGCCAGAAAAGACCTAGTTGGGCACAACAGACATTGCAGGATTCAGAGGGGCACTAAGCTCCACACATAATCCATCGGAAAAGAAAAAGACCTCAGAAGTTCTCGAGTTATGTAGAATTGATGAGTCACATCATTGACTCAGAACCTACCACATACGAATAAGCATCCAGACATCAATTTCGGAAGGATTCCATGACGGAGGAGTTTCAGTCCATCATGAAGAATGGCGTATGGGAGGTTGTACCGAGACCTGAGGGGAAGTCAGTAGTGACCTCCAAATGGGTTTTCAAGATTAAACACGAAGCAAATGGTGGCTTGGAAAAACACAAGGCTAGATTTGTTGCCAAAGGATTCTCACAGAAAGAGGAAATTGACAATGATGAAACGTTTGCTCCTATGGTTCGATATACTTCCATCAGAACCATCATTTCTATTGCTTCAGCTATGGGATGGAAGTTGCATCAAATGGATGTAAAGAACGCCTTCTTCAATGGAATTATTGAGGAAGAAGTTTACATTGAACAACTAGAAGGATTTATTGTCCATGGGAAATATTCTCACGTATGTAAATTGAGAAAGGCATTATATGGAATCAAGCAAGCGCCTCGGGCTTGGTATGGACGAATAGACAAATACCTGGTAAACTTGGGATTCACCAAGAGTGATGTAGATCCTAATCTTTAATACAAGCCTATGGATGATGAGCCACTGATTTTGGTCTATATGTGGATGACTTGTTTTTCATAGGAAATGAGAAACTAATTCGATGGTGTAAGAAGAAGCTTGCCTCTAAGTTTGAAATGAAGGACCTCGGATTGATGCATTACTTCTTGGGATTAGAAGTATGGCAGAGGCACAAGGAAATTTTCCTAAGTTAAGGAAAATACACCATTGATATTTTGAAGATATTCGGGATGCTGGACTGCAAGTCCATGGCTACCCCAATGGATGCAAATTTCAAGAAGCTGAAGGAGTCTACTTCAAATTTTGATATGATTGATCCCACCATGTATCTGTAACACCCCGATTTTGACCCCGTTTACATTAAATGTATATGATGTATATCTTGAAATTAATCCTGGTGTGGAGCTAAAGGCAAAAGCCCCACCATCGATTTAGCGTTTTATGTTTCGGCGATTAAAAATCGTTGCCAATGGTATTTTGTGCTAGCCGGCACATTATAATGTTGGACACCATGTAAATATGCATTTTAATTAAAATACTCACAACCAACTATGTCAATGCAACCATAATGAAAAGGGCATGATTTCCTAAGGATAAGGGGGGGGGAATGTTTAACCTTTGGGTCCATTGGGGAACAACCATGTGTCACAAGATGAACCCATCCAGCTTCCAACCACCTTTTTGTCTTACTCATCCTTTCCTTGTCTCATCCACCAACCGCTTTAATTCCCAGGAGTTGGTTGGAAAGTTATTGCCATGAGGGACGTATGCATGGGCAGCCGTAAGTGTGGTAGGACTGTCAGTCCTTTGACCATATGCATGCCTAGATGCAGAGGGCATTCAGCTCCTCACGTGGGCAGGGGACCTCATTCTACACTCAGGCAGGAGAAAGCTTGGCCTCGACAGATATTGGCGTTCTCCATTTTCTGTTTCATGATTTGGGTCTGTGTGGTGATTTACCTTCACGTTGGGGGCTGTTCTCATCATTCTACGTAGGCTGGGAAAATCGTTGTTGTTTTCTCCATGAATTTTGGGTGTTGTGAGTCGTTTTGGCCATGTTAGGGCCATAAACGACTCTGGAATTCGAGTTTGCTTAGTTTGAGCCATTTTAGCCAATTGCCATACCTGATTTGGCCTCTGTGGTGTGTTTCCCTTCAAATTCCAGAGATGTGAATTGATGTGTATTCTGTGGTTGTTGGTCTTTGGACTGTTTGGGAGTGGAAATGGAGCCTGAGTGTGCTTGATAAACCTAATGTGTGTAGGAGCTTCACAGACAGAGCTAGAGGGCTAGTTTTCTTCTCTACACCCCCTGAATAACACTGGAAGGGAAGTCATGGCCCGAGGGACTGTGGAACAGAGAAGGGGATGATTCCTTGTGTTGGGTGTGTGTGGATGTCTTAGAAGTCAAGATAGCTCTGGTGCAGGTGTGCTTAGCTCTTCAGTGAGCCCACTAGCTTAGCAGCCAGCGTTTCCAGCTCTTGATAGCCTGATAAACCCAACTCTGTTGACTTGGCTATGTATTGTGGTGTATCCTTAGCTATGTGTGAGCCTGCTAGTTTCTCCTTATTCCTTGTGGAAATCATGCCCAGCTCGGGGGTGGCAGTGTTGCTGAGAGATTGATGAGCACACTGGCTAGTGGTTGGGTGGAACATTGCAGTGACGTAGCTGGTTGCGGGACAAGCTTCTTCTAAGATAAGTATTCTTGTGTTTAAATCCTTGCAACTGTGTTTGTTTTATAAATCAATATGAACATGTTAAATGTTGAGAATGAATGAATTGCTTCCGTTGTTTGATAATCATTTATGCATCTGTGTATGCTTTTATTTCATTGCATTTTATATCATGTTTAAGAGGCTAGATTGCCCGGAATGTTAGCATTATAGTCGCGTCCTCTCGCCGGTAGAAGGGTGGGGACGTGAAAGTATCGCCAGTTGATTGGCTCTCTGATGTATCTGACAAACACCAAAACGGATATATGTTTTGTTGTGAATACTCTCAGCGAGTTTATGAGAGATCCGAGGCAGATTCATTGGGTTTCTGCAAAGCATGTTCTTAGATACTTACGTGGCACTATGGGATATGGTCTAAGATATGCTTCAAGATGTGACATGATATTGCAAGGATTTTTTGACTAAGATTGGTTCGGGTGTGTTGCAGATAGGAAGACTACTTATGGATGTTGCTTCAATTTGGGCTCTGCAGTGATTTCTTGGTGTAGCAGGAAGCAGACCTCAGTAGCACTTAGCACCGCAGAGGCTGAGTATATGGATGCCAGTGCAACATCTCGAGAAGCAGTATGGCTTCGAAAACTCCTTGCTGGATTGTTTGATAAAAATCTAGGACCAACTGTGATTCACTCTGATAATCAAAGTTGTATATAGATGTCAATGAATCCTATATTTCATGATAAGACGAAGCATATAGAGATTCGATATCACTACATTCGTGATATGGTGCAGAAAGGTGCATTCGAGTTACAATATGTTCTGACTGATGACCAGACTGCAGATATTCTTATCAAGCCTCTTTTTAGGACAAAGTTTGAATACTTTCGCAAAAGACTTGGAATAGAAGAAAATGCATCCCTCGTGGAGAGGGAAATTCGGGACTGATATCTATGTGTCAGACACTGAGAGGGGGGGTGAATCAGTGTAAAGCCAATTTTAAACCTTTTCTTATCTTGTCACAGATAACTACCAATTCATCATTCTATCAATCTTATAATCATTTCATAAACATATCATAAGCATTTGAATCATCAAGAACCATAACACAAAAGAACACAACATCATATAAATTTGTAATCTTTTTATATTAGTTTTGGTCTGGCTACAACCGTTAGGTAAAATCAACACCTACTGATATGGAGAGCACCTACTCTGCATCCAGGGCCCTGCCTGGTTTTCTTAGACCCTGCTAAGAAGGGTTTGAGGTATCCTAACCTCAAAAGCAAGTCAAGCTTGCATTTACAAATAAAGCTTACTATCACATCATCTCATCAATCTTTAATCCGCTGTCAACTGTCTCTGCTCATGCTCATCTGCTCATCATCAACGCTGCTCACTGTCAAGTCATCATACAGCTCTTATCATTGATCATCAATCTTCACTGCTACTCTCATCAGTTGTTCATCATCATTCTGTTCATTTGCTCACTGCTGCCCATGAATCTCTGGTCAATCTCCGCTCATTAACCTCTGCTCAAGAAACCTCATCAATCCACATGTCAAATTCACTCTGTCAAGCATCGGACCGTTGTCACTGTCATATGAATGGCTGTCACTATCTTGTCAAGTCAATACAGATGCTGTAACTGCGGCATCACTTATCACTTCAACAAAGTCTGCTCTCAAGGTCTGCTCCGGTCTTCACAATCTTTGACTGGGCATCAGCTTTGCATTGTGCTTTCCACCGATCAGTTTCATATCACGCTGTGAATGCCACTCTTCAAACTTGGGCTGCAACTGATGTTGAAGATGACCTTCAAACCAGAATCAGTACTGCTGAGAACAAGTCAGTTCACATAAAACATTTTTCACATTCTTAAACCAACTCCAAGTATTAATATAACATTCTCAATTACTTAACTATGAGTACCAAGACTATATCACCAGAACTTTCATATACAGGAGAATTATTTCAAAACTGGTAGTTACATCACTTTGGCGCTGTCATTGGCTTACATTATTTACCGTGCTCAATATATATTGTTTAACCCCGGGTTTATTTTCAAAGAACTGATGCACCGCATCAATTATTTTGATCAGCAACCAATCTGATTTCCCATTGACCTTAGTGACCAATAGGTCTGCAAGTCTTCATTCATGTAACACTATGATCTCTTCACTCATCTCAATTTCTGCGATATCAGGGCTTGACCACTATGCTGTAATACCGCTATCTTGAGATTAGAGACATAGGAGCATACCCTTTCAATTTAAGAACTTCACCCAAAATTGGACTCTGCAATTTTTGTGTGAAATGTACAATCTTAGCATGAATAAATAAATTGAACATACCTTGACTACTAGGGCATCATCAAAACCTTGTAACCCTTTCCTCGTGTGACTGCTCCTCCACAGTCACTGCCTTAGTCTTTTGCTTATCAACACTGCTCAACAAGTTGTCCACTTTTGTCACTCTGTCAAATCATTCTTCTGTAGGGTCACTGTCATCAAGTTTCTGCAACAAGATCATTCTCTGTGCATAGCTTCAGGCTTGTATTCAGCAATGAGAAACTTCTACTATACAACCTTGCCTCGTCTAAACATGAATGTGCTCTGCTACTGAGAGTGTATTCTACCACACCATCGTGGAACTGACTAGTCTTCACCTTAGGTCTGTGGCCCGAGATTTCTTCCACAGTCAATTGTGGCTATCGAAATCAGAGGATGAAGTATAATTTCAAGGCCTTCAACCTCCGACCTGATCCTTCTATACTCGAAAATTAGGATTATAAAAATTGTACAAACATTCTCTAAACCCGAGTTCTGTACAGTGATAGTCTTTTGTTGCAGTTGCATTACTGCTCCCCTTCACCAAAATCAAAACTCAAGAACACCCACAAAGATTACATCTCCACTCATGAATTGGTTAGAATTTTATCTATCTTCACTATGGCTTGGATCTGCTGCTTCAATTCGGGTTGTATACTCCTGAACAGGTCGCACATGCCTGTTTATTTGTGCTGACATACCATTTCACACACGAACTATTCAGCCCGGCAACTGATCAATTTTCTGCAATTGAAAGAAGTCCATCCTCATACTCAGTAGCACCTGCAATGTGCTAATTGTTGCATACATAAGCCCTCCGGTTTCATAGCTGATGGGCTTGAACAAAATCAGATCTTGGTTGGCTTAAAAAATGGGTGAGCTATGAGCCTGGTAAGAAAACAGCCAAGTCTCAACCTTGGTCTGTGTATTAAGTTCAGACTTTAGCAGGCTTAGAACAAACTTCGACAGCCCTTCTAGGGCAAGGTTAGACCTTTGGCTGGCTGATACAGTGCATTTGCAGACTTACTGGAACCCTTGGAAGCCCTGATTTGGTAGACATCAGCCCTGTTGGCCTAGGGCAGACCCTCGGCACTCTTGTTGGAGAAGATGGAATAGATCAAGACAAAGAGAAAGATATTTCAGACTGCTATTCCCAAAAATTTCCTCAGACATTTCTCCTGTAAAAATTATGACTGCTCCTAGCTGCTGTGAATTTCCTCAGAGCTCCACCGAAATTTCCACATTACAAATGAGAGCACTCGTGCTTTATTTATACTAATTTTCACCCATATTTCAGGGATCCGACTTGATAAAATAGAATTATTTTTTTCATCTTTTGGAGCCGACCTGCTGGATTTTTTATTCTGGGCCGACTTCACATAATGGGGCTGACATAGCAATAATTTATTTTATTTTTGATGCCCTTTTTGTCTCACCATTTCAATGGTCAGCATAAAATAAGTGTATTCTCCATGTTTGTCCATTAACCGCTTAGGTCACCACGAAATAGTCAATGAGGGTCAGTTGTAGCCATCAAAAGCAAGTGTGTCCTCCATTTTACCATTTAAAGATTTCATCAAGCCACTAGGGCTTTCAAGAGCATGTCAAGTGCAAGAGCATGCTTCCTCCAAGGTTTGTGGGCTTCAACACGTTATGACCACGTTCTATATCAAATGACCACAACCATCAAAGGTTGCATCAAGCCACTAGGGCTTCATCAAGGAACCAAGGACAAAGTACCATATGCAAGATGGTCATATGCCCACCTCCAAGGACTCCATGACCTCATCAAGGGTATCAAGGTCATCATCAAGAGCAGGCAAGTGTGTCCACCACATCATTAACACCACATCATCATACCACAATATAAGTGGGTACCAAGTCTTCCTCATGCCCTAGGACCATCTCCAAGGGTTCTAAGACTATCAAAAGGCAGATGACCATAAAATGGGTCATTGATGTTTCTTCAACCTATCAAGGGCTTTTCTATCATCCACAAGGCTTTAAGACCATCTCCAGGGTCTTCAGCATCATCAGCAGGGCATCAATGAACTCCTGTGGGGCTACTGCAAGTCCATGTTGGCATCAATGACAATTTCATCAACACTATGATGATTTCACTTTGGTGCCTCTACTTGTTCTAAATCTTAGCTAGGTATGGGAGAAATACCATCATGATTGTGAGACGAACAGGAAGCAAATGGTCGTGTACACTGATGACCACTATATGTTTAGATTCTCAATCTGGTGTTCTTTGGAGTATTCCCACGATCTCTTTAGATGAACTGTTAGTATATGGTTGTGTACACAGGTAGCCTCTGCTTGCCCTGGTTCTGAGCCATGTATGGGAGAAATACCATCGACATCTTGAGATGGGCATGACATAGATTATCGTGTGCACTGATGACCACTATATGTTCAAATTCTAAATATGGTGTTCTTTGGCGTATTCCCACTAGCTCTTGAGATGAGCAGGTAGTAGATGGTTGTGTACATTGGTGACTTCTATTGGCCCTGGTTCTCAACTTGGTGTAGGAGAATTCCCGCCATCACTTGAGATGAACTGATAGTAGATGGTCGTCTGAAGCATGTCCAGGTTCTCAGGTATATGATCGAGACAAATGAGATGTATAGAAGAGACCCATATGTTCGTGATGTTGATGGTGACCATATCTGAAGAATACCTTCCTTGTTGAGAGGGAGTGTTGGAATTTGTCCAACTTTAGAAGTTATTCTTGTTGTAGTTATATTGTATTTCCTTGTACCTCCTACGGGACATTATACTGATGTATTACTCATGTAAACCCTAGAAAGAATCAATGCAAACCCTGGGGAAAGAATAAAATAAAATAAAATAATTTTTATATTTCCCCAAGGTAGTTCGGCCCTAGTAATTTTTCACTTGGAAAATTAGTATAAATAGGAGATGCCCCTCCTCATTATTTCATTCATTCACAGCAAGTTACTCCAATAGAAAAGGTGTGCTACTGCAGTCTAGGAAAGTATTTTTCTGGGGTTCTCTTAGAGAGACATTTTCTCTCTCTCTCTCTCTCTCTCTTCTCTATGTTCTCAAGAGTTATTATCTCTATACGAAGGTTTGTTGGGTTTTCCCTCATTGGGTTTCTTAAGATAAATTCTCGTGTTCTTTGTTTCTGTGCTTTGTCTTTCTTCTAGAGATCCTATTTTTTATCTGCAATTAAGTTATACTGCTATAATCTTGTAAAAACTAACATAATGCCCTGTCACATCTAAGGGCATACTAATTGGCTACCTGAATATCATTTGTGCACTCACATACTCAATCAACAATACTAACTGCCACGTTCTCTTGCAGGTCTTCATGCACTGCGACATTGTAGCCTCCATAATTTTTATCTAAAATTCCAGAAAACCTATTGATGGTAGCCCTATTGCAGTCACTTAATTCTAGATCATATATTTCATCTTTCTCATGATGCACCTCCTCAACCTATTTCCCCTCCCAGTTTTTAGTGAGAACACTATTATCCTCATTACAAAAACACCCTTTTCCAACTCCTTGTCAACATTTCCATCACACCGAGCTTCCATCTTACTGTCCACATTGAGTAAACACTCTACTTCAAGCTCATCATTCTCTGTAATGACAGTATGTGATTAGAGCTTAATGGAGGTCTCTGCTACACCATCTGATTCAGGACCTTTGTATATATTTAACACAAACGGAGGTTCATGCGGCTTCCTTTCATCTATTACATGTGCTACTTGCCTTGTCCCCATTTTCCAAGTTCTGGGATTGACATTCGCTATTCTCCTCACACCCCAAACCCTGTGTTTTGTCTAGCTCACAACTCACATCAACTAAATTCAATGATTCAAGTTCCGGTCCTGCAAATGTACTCTGAGATTCAAACTGGTAGTCCTCATCATCCAAACACTAGCATTCAGCCTCTTCAATGGACTAAGTCTCCAGCGGTAAACCTGCAACAATGGACTACCCTGTGGGCCATTGTGGTTTGCTCTGATACCAAAATGATGCAGTCACTCAGCTGCAAATTACCTTAGACCCCTGCAAGAAAAATAGGGAAACAAACTAATAAAGGATTGAACAATAACAAATATGTCCCTCTCTGCACAAAACTAGGGAAATTTATATTCGAAAATAAAAACCTAAAGTACAAAACCATATTAACCCTCAGATAGAAGGTGGCATACTAGCCACATACACACACCTAGAACTCCAAAAGGATCGCAGGCTACGAATCCATCTCACTCACAATCACACACCTAGAATACTTTATTTAAAACTTACAGTCCATAGATATACTCACAGGACTTAGTACATCAAATATTAACCAAAATCCAATAAAAGCTCCTTGCTTCTGTCCTTCTCAGTCTCTTTTTATAATTTTGGATTCTTGCACAGAATTCCTCTGGCCAACTAAACTCAACATGTCCCTATAATTTCGAACCACCCAGATCGGCACCAGGCCTCCAACTGAAGTTCAATTAGGCTCATTTTTTAAAGTACTCATTATTTCCCAATGTTCGATGCTCCACATCATTAGGAAGATCAAACTGAACTGAAGTGGAGGTTATGTTATGAACGTCATCTCTTAACAGGTGGTGCAGTTGGCAGACGCTCCGCATCAAACAACCAACCGCTTTCTGAACCCTAATTTCCTTGCAAGTTATAACTACCTAAAGTGTGCTTTGAGATGGACAAAGTATATCCAAAGGATATCGTTGCAATCCTCCAATTCTTTTTTCCATGCAAGAGGAAATGATAACAAAATGGCTTCCCTTTACCACATTCGACGATTTTGCATCGAGATTTCATGGGTAAATTGGAGAGGACGACGCTATCAATATGTTGTGTTCTTTGGCCTCTGCGCGTTGTTCACTATTCTCATTGGAGTAAATGCTTATATCAAAATTTAATATTGGATCTCCTGCTGAGAGTTTCGTGTAGACGATTTCTGTTGGATATCAATTTTAATCTTAAGGATGACATACTATTTTCTTCCTAGCAAAATCGTGACATGTTTCGCTCTTACTACTAGCTCTGTTGCTCTGTTTTTACTTGCTCTGTCTATGGCTTATTCGGACCTCAAAACTCTAAATTTTGTCATCCACAACTTCGAGAATTATTAGAAGCACTAAGATAGAGTGAGGCACCTCCCAATGCTATTTATGTCACTTCAATCCAAACTGGGGGCCTTTTGTTTTCTTATTTTTTTATTTTCTAACCCCGAACCCCAACCTGGATCTCTTTAGTTGAGTCAGTTTTAGGATGTCATTTTCTCTGTGTCTCACGGTATATCTCTCTTGTCATCTTTATCACCTAGGGAATACTAAATCAACACGGGAAAGAGAATTGGATTAAATTAGTGTGATTTGTTTCTTAGTATAGCACACCCCATATGTCCTATCAACGTTCACCAATTGCGAGTTATGTGGTGTACTAGTGCTTAACATTTGTGCAATGTGTGTATGTGTAATATTTTCAATGGATTTTATTTATGAACATTAACAACTAGTAATCTTTGTAATCATGAAATGATATCTCATGTGAAACATCTGCCATGTATTTACAATTGACTCATTTTTATCTATATGTAAAATACTTAATACACGTGTCTTATATATTATTTTATGGGTGAAGATATCTTCCCTTAGTTTCCAGTTTTTTTTCTATCGGTTCAAATAGTAGTTATTTCATCCATAACCTCCCAAGAATAGAATTATGAAATTCGAATTTAATATGTATGTATGTTTTATGTTTATAGTTAAATCTCTTCACCACGTTGAAGTATATATTGGTTTCCTTGGACTCTTTTTGATCATGGTGGGCCATAATATATTGTCACACTTGGCTTATATTTCTTCACAAATGAAGTCGAATTAAAGATGTGCAGATTTAACTTTATGCAAGATCTAGCCACAATTACAATTTTGTTATCTCAAAAGCATAAATCCAGGGTATGCTTATTGAAGTTCTTAATTCTCTTGCTTTGATGAGCAAAGCACACTAATTGTAATTGATATAATTGAAAAAAATAAAACCTCGAGGAACAAGATGCTTGTCAGTTTGATGTATTGTAGTAATTTATGCAATTCAATTGCAAACAACACTAGTTTGACGGGAAAAAAACATGTAATGATAGGACAGTCTAGTATGCATTATTTTTTTTATTTAATAGATTTTGTTTAGAAAACCAATTTCCACCAAGCAATACATGATAAAATCGGGATCAATGATGCATCATTATAAGTATACATTTGAATGTTTTTGTAAACATGTCAATGAAAGTTATTTAATCAACATCATTTAATGATTGGTTATTGCACCGAGAGTAGTGAGGTGCTTACAACCCAGTTTGGGGGAGATGTATAATGTTACAAATAACTAACGTTGTGTGCACTAAGAGTAGTGAGGTGCTTACAACCCAGTATGGGCGAGATGTGTAACGTTACACGTAATGAACTAACATTATGTGCATCAAGAGTAGTGAGGTGCTTACAACCTAGTATGAGGGAGATGTGTAATGTTGCACGTAACAAACTCATGTTTTGTACCAAAAAAAAAAGTAATTAATTAATTGATTAACATTTTTTTTTATGTTGGCTCATAAAATAAAAATTAAAAAAACCAAGTAAAAAATATTTAAAAAAATCCATATTCGTTCATAAAATAAAAATGTAAATCCAAATAAAATGTCATTAAAAAAATAACACCAAGAAATTGGATGTCTCTCGGTGCTTGATAGATCCATGTCATGTCCCCAATCAAATAATATTCAGATAAACAATTATGTTGGCCTATCCAATTCCTAAGGGTTATGTGGGAAAATATAATATTGATATTTAACCCCAAGGCCTATAGTTTTTCATGGAAATTCAAAATTGTAAATTGATGGTGGAAAATAGGCCAATAAATTACGGAGAAATCATTAATTGCTCCAAAATGAAGTGGCATGGGGTCCTAGTTCGACTTGGGGGCGCATAAGTGAATATGTGGGATCCACATGAGGGAATATTCCTCCTTTACACATGCCATCATCCTTAAATTCGAATTTGGAGGGATAAGCAACCCCATGGGGAATGTGAAGAGTCACAGGGCTATTTTTAGTCAATGACAGATTCTGTGACAACCTTATGACACCTTATGCCACTTATGACATGGTTTCTTCACACTATTATGACATTTATGACATGTAAGAGATAACAATAGACCCAAAGAGGGTGCATGAGGTGTGTGGGGCCTAAGAAAGCTTCATGAAGGATTCCAAGTCAAAATTCATGAAGGAGATCAAGCAAAATCAATACAAGTGTCACTTGGGTTAATGTAACAACCAAGATTAACACTAATTGGAGTCAATGAACCAAGAGGAGGTAAATTTGAGTTTCTTGGAGGGAATGGAGGCCAATGAGCTTATTAAAAGAAGAGAAAGTCAATTTGGGTAAGATTTTAGTCATTTTTCATTTGCACTCTTGGAGATCTTAGCTTGTCCTTGCACGGTGGATGTTCGTCCTCCTTGCTATTGAACCAATTTCAAAGGTGAAAGATCCATGTCCAAGTTGGTTGGAGAAGAGGCCATTCAAACCTCTTATTGGGGATTAATAAAGGTGTTTGTTGAAGGTTTGAGTCCCCTTTCAGTTTGATTTCATATACCATTTCTTTCTCTTCTCTCAGCCTTCTCTCAATGTCCATATTCTACTGTTGATAGCGCACTCATAGTTATGTAGTCTTGTGGAGGGTGAGTTGTTAACTACATAGTTATGTTATCTAATGTATATAATTGTAATGAGCTGCAAATTGAATACATAGCTCGAAATACCATATCTTTCATGTAATATTTCCAAGCAAACTCTTAATTCGAGCTGGTTTCCCCTCTATCTTCACATGGAGGTTTTGAAGTGATTTTGTATCTATTTTGCATCATATTTTTTCCAAGTTTTGCTAATGTTTTGAGATTCCTATGATGTAATATTGATGAACAAATTATTATGTGCATACCCTTTAAGTTTTGATTAAAGATTATGCAACAAATCTCATGTCCATTGTTAACAATTTTCTCACAATTTCTATGTCTCACAACATGATGTTTTTTTGGGAGTTATGGAAAATCAGGTATTTTGGTTCCCCTTGAGGCCCTTTATCAAATCCAAGTATCTGATCAAAATACAAGGAAGGTTGTATAGTGTTTGGGATGCCAAAAGGTTCCTAGACTAGTGGGGTTTTTAATAATCGAATTCACCTAGTATAGTTCCCCTTATTTCCTCCTTGAGAAATGCAAACCCTGAATGTTTCTAATGAATGTAGAAGTGTACCATAGATTAATTATGATGTATTAAGACCTTCGAAGCCCCTCCATTCAGAATTCAAAAGCATTTGTGTGCTTTTGGAGCAGTTTGGGTTCATTAGTCCAAGGTTCAAATTTGGCAAAATTTGAGAAGTTACAGGGTAGGTATGTTACAGTGGTATCAGAGCATGGGCCTTGCACCTGTGCATTGAGTCATACATTGAAGAAGAAAATTACAGCCATGTCTTATTCATATTCAGAGTAAGAGTAATATGAGGAGGAGTATTCTTTCTATGCCTCAAAGGAAAATGATTTCTATGAGCAGTATGACTATGATGAGCAATATGAAGAGTATTGCAGACATTATGAGGAAGAAAATGACTAGGAGGTACCTTCTACAAGTATCTCCCATAAGATCAGATTTGGAAGAAGAAATGATGGTTAATGTTATAGCCATGTGTATAGAGAAGATGCATGTTCCATAATCAAAGGTCAGCCTTTGGAGGAATATTAAAGGAATAAAAATCAATGTACTTGTGAAAAGAGAAGTGAAATATCCGAAGCTTCATGGGATGCACGTGTTTCCTACTTGAAAATAATTTTTGGATCTTGTTCAAAAAGAGGCTCCAAAGATATTAGTCCTAAGGAAATAAAGGGGCAAGATGAATAAACTTGCTTGAAGAAGCACAAATGAAGTACCAATCAAAGTAAAGGAGAAGAAAGGAGGACCAAATGTGAAGCTTCATTAGAAGTTGAATAAGATCATCTAGAGACATCTTACTAATGGATGTCCATCCCTCTATATTGGTGGCATAGAGATCAAACTTGATGAGATTGTTGCAAGTCCCAAATTCATTGAGCATGGAGATGAATGCTTTTTAGCAAAATATTATGAACCAAGATCAACTCCCCAGTCATCACTTGAGCTTCCATGTGAAGTTGATCCAAAGGAAAAAAAAAGATGAGTTTCTCTCTGATGAACCATACTTCATTAGAAGATATTTGAAGATGAGTGAAAGGAATATATATGAGGTCCTTATCATACTCCATGATACTCAAGAATTGATGTCAAACACTTGTTGGAGAGTTTCTTCATTGGAGGAGCCATCCTTCCTTGAAGACATGGAGACGATTCAAAGAGCAATGTGCAACATCGAAGGTAATTTAATGTCTTTTCTTTTTGTCAATGCAAAAAATTGCTCACCTAGCTCTACATGGTCTAAACCGCATACATACATCATTTTCCTATCATATTTCCCTTACTTTTGACCTTCATTTTCTCTCAAAAATCCCAAAAACACCAAAAAGGGCCTAAAACCCCACAAAAGGGCTAAAAAACCCAAAAAGGGCTAAAACCCCAAAAAGGGCTAAAAAACCCTAAATAGGGCTTAAAACCCTAAATAGGGTTCCAAAATCCTAAAAGAGAGAAAAGGTCAAACAACCTAAAAATATATTATAAAAGTAGTGTGAAGGTCTTCATCAATAAGATTCTTATCCCTTTTTTCATTAGTCTATTCCATGAGTACGGTGAGAAACCATTATTCTCAAAGTATTCACACCTTTTTTTCCAATCATTCCATGGTCCCACCATCTCCCATCCAGTACGTTGAGACATCCTCCGTACCAACCAGCCTGTGGAGAGACGATCTATTTCCAAGATCGGGCACGGTGGCCCATTTTCAGAAAAAAGGGTACAATTTTCATGTTTTTGCTTTTATTTAGTGTAGCCGTATTTGTTTATTGATTTCGTTTTACTAATAATGTTTATTGTTGTAGCTTTATTCCACGAACTCTACCCTACTGTCTCATTGAAAAAAGTGAGGTTCTTTTGCACGTAGCAGGGGTGAAAACCCCACTACAGGTTTGGAGACCATATTGGGTCGATCCTCTTGGAACCCTTGTTTTGTAGGTGTATATTTTTCTTTTACTCACATTCGTCACTGATCGGACCCTCATGCATCCGATCCGAATTTGTATGGCACCAGTGCCTGCACCCCTTGGCCCCTGTTGGCTTGCTTTTCTTGATTTTTTCTTGTACATCCCAAGTCGCACATTTTAGGCCAGAAGCCGCGACCCAATCACACTGTTTTTCCCATCAGGTGCGACCCAAGTCGTGGCCATAGCCCCATAAAGCGTGACTTTCCTTATAGGGCCAAGTCGCGTCTATTTCTTCTATTTGAGCGACCCATATGCCTCTGTTTGGCCTGTTTGAGCGACCCAAACCCGGCTATCCACTTGATAAGTGCAACCTGTCTTTTTCCAAGCCGATTTGCTTCTGTTTTCCTACTTTGTTTTCATTTTATAAGTTGGAAATTCACCTACTTATTTGGCCCTCCTCCTCTACTCGGTCATCTCCCTCTGGGGTCTTCTGAGATACGACGGGGGGTTGAGTAAGTTTAGTAATAGGCATCCACTTCATTATTTTTCTCTTCAACTAAAAAGAATAAGTTTAGTAATAGGCATCCACTTCATTATTTTTCTCTTCAACTAAAAAGAAGTGAATTTGGAGGCTACGGGGAGTGAGAGATCGTTGGGGGGTCTCACGACGTTAGCATCCTCCTTGTTGAGCATTGAGCACTTGGGGTTTGACCTATGGATCTATGGATGGGCTTGTTTCCACTTTATTGAGAGCCCAACACTCCCTCTTTGATTTGAAGGATACGAAGTTGGGGTAGTCACACTACTGGTTTGCAAACATAACAGTCAGTTTCTCGAGCCTATTTTTAGACCCTTGTTTGTCATGCACTTTTTTTAGATATGCTTTGACCTTTCAGACCTGCTTTGGTACAACCCTTTGCTTGTTTCTTGCAGGAAATCAATTGTTATTTATTTATTTCATATTTGAAAATAAAATTTCATACACAAGTGCACACATACTCACACCAATAATCAAACATGCTTGGTTCATGACCCCGAGCTAAACCTTAAAAGTAGCCAAATTTACTTAATAACATTCGTTTTGGGACATAAGTCTCATCCGCAACAACTGTGGGAAGTACTTGGGATTTGCCCTAAAACTCATTGTGAGGAGTACCACAAGAACCCCAAAGTAGCTGGCCATTGAGAGGACCTGCCAAGAGAAATAGGCAACGGCCCCCATCGAATTAACTAGATACCCACCTATGAGGAAAACCAAAGCGTTGTCTTCAGGCAATCTTGGTGGCCGAGTGACTTCTTTTGAGCCAATAGGAAGCCGATTTAAATCGGGGTCCAAATTCATTACCTGTTACTACTACAACCATCATTGCTTCACCATGGTATTCCCATCGACTTAGGGGGCACTCCCCTCAGTTTGGTTGTTTATACCGTCACTGTCGTAGCCCTCTTCGACAACCCTCCTCACCTTCAGAAGGACACACAGCCTCTGATTCTGATTCGAAATCCTACCACTCCGAACCGAATCTGTTCACTGCACCGTCTAGCCCCATGGTTGGCACTAATCCTAATCCCTTCTTCGGAGGGGGAAGTGGCGGTGGACCTATGTCCTTGCCACCCATAATCACGGGTATCCCTGCTAGTGGTACCACCACTAATGCACATGCTACTGTAGGTACGCTACCCATTAGTGGTGGCCCTGCACCAGCTACCACGATTCCTACTGTACCACCTTACATACCTGGGGGTAGTGGCCCTTCCACGACCATTCCGACTATCCCTGTTATGAGAATTCAACCTCATATACCCCCAACCATGCATGGGCATCATACTCTTGCAAGCTCCGGCGCCCTTGCCAGTCCATCTCGAGCCAACCTCGGTTCTAACCTACCATTTATGGCTCGCCTTAACTTGCCAAATTTGGTTAGGTTAACGAATGACCCCATTAGTCATCAACCTCATTGGCCTCCCATGTCGACCAAACTTCCTTCAGACGTCCCAAAGTTTGAGAGAAAGGTAGGTGAGGACCCCTAAAACCATATCATGTCTTTCCATTTATGGTGTTTGCCATACAACATTGTGTATGACTCTGTCAGATTGAGGCTATTACAACTCACACTTACGGGTGTTGCTGCAAAATGCTACATCAAACTGCCGCATGCCTCCTACCCCGATTTCTTTTCACTTGCCTCCATGTTCCTCTAGTACTTTCAACTACCCGCCCAATATGATGAGGGGGTGGAGATCCTTCTATCCTGCCGTCAAAATATAGCTACCCACATCATCGACCACATCCATGAGTGGCGGTGGCGATGTAGCCTGTGCAAGATCCAACTGGATGACAGGATCTTCCCTGACTGGTTTTTAAAAACCTTACTCCCACCCATAGCCAAGGACATCACCTTCGAGCGACCCCAATTTCAGGAGGAGGCCATCTTAAAGGCTCAACAATTCGACTTAATCTATGCCCAGTCTGGGTATTTACATACCATCATACCAGATGCTCCTCGTGTCGACACCTCCCACCGCGATACACTGGCGGCATCCCACGTTACAGATGGTGTCATAGGCTCTATCACACAGTGTCCTTAGTACTATGTGGCTCCCTCTATGATACCATTGCACCCAGGAAACACCCATAGTGTTGCACAACCAAACCAGATCCCCAATTACTCATGGATGATGGCTTAGTCCGGAGCCACCTCCTCCTATGCACGTCCCGCGCCAAATCAGCACGCCCATGGGCCTACTTGGTCGACATAGCGGTATTAGGGCCAAGTGGTCGGATTTGCAGCTCCTCTAGTCTATTATGCACCACCATTGCAACACACTTCGACTCTAGCCCCGTCCCCTCCGGTTTCCATAGGATGGGTTTTCGCTCAGCAGAACCTTCCCAACCAACTCGCCCCTAACAACCAACAAGGGCAGGGTAAGAAAAACCGATGAATAAACTAAGGTAATAATCAGCCGTAAGGAGGCGGCCAAGAACCTAATCCCCCCAACAACAACGATGCCAATCTACCGACACAGAACCCTCAACAGCTTGACCGACTGAGAAAGAACCCACAGTTACAAACCAATCATCTGTGTGCCCTGTGTAACACCTACAGTCACTATACGCAAATGCTCCCTCACATGGCTCGTGTCCGATAGTTTCTTCAAAATGAAGCTCAATAGGATGCCAATACTGCGACACAGGCTCAGCCCAACCCAGCACCAGTAGGTCCTCTGCCTATGGTGCTCCAAAACCCATTACCACACCAAGGATTGGTTGCAACCACACCCTTGGCCCCACTTGCTTCCGCAACTCCCGCCGTGGCTACACCTGCTGAGACTGGTGTCTATCACTTGATGACACTGTCAACCGGAGAAGTTAACCTCCAGACTAGGCGCAGCCAGTACGGTTCCACCACGGAAACCGCTGACCCATCAACGACATCTTACTTCTAACACTTCCAGCATGCCCCTCCACTTACCTACACCCCCCACTGATGGGGCGGCCAAAGTTCCATGGTTTCCTATATGGCGTATCACCAACAACGTGACTGCTTGAGCTGCCCTAAATTATAGCATTGTTGATGACTTGGACCAATCACCTACAACCATGTCCACTCTAGAAGTGCTCAAAACTTACCCGACATAGCTGAAAGCGTTGTTATGCGCACTAGGTGCTGTGGATCCCGCTGATTCTAGGTTGATCACGTTTGATCTAGATCAAGGAGAACCCAGAATGTCATCCACCATCGCCTTCTGAATTCTGGTCTCAATTCGGAATCTGGTCGTGCATCGATGTATCATTGATGAAGGGGCATCCACCTATGTTATGTCGACTTTTGTCTGGTAGAAACTTGGGTCCCCTACCCTCCAACTTTCCACTACCTCCCTCCGCACCTATGATGCTCTTTATACAAAGGCCCAGGGAATTCTCCTGAATATTCCTATTTCATTAGTCGGTAAAACAATTTTGATTGACATTGAGGTTATTAATTCCCAATTTGATTATAAGCTCCTCCTGGGACGTAGCTACATGTATGCCATGAGAGCTGTGGCATCCACCGTCTTTCGACTCCTTATGTTCCCTCATGATGGAAAGATCGTGACGGTCGACCAGTTAACTTACTATGATCCACAGGGACCGACCACATTGGAACACGTCATCCCTACCATTGATACTACCATCGACAACGTATCCATCCCTTTCTTATCTGCTGTGGGCCCAGGATTGTTTGCCGAAGCGCCTATGGCATATACCTTCCCATCCCTATTGCCTTCACCCACACCGAATGACATAACAGAGTTGTGTACTATCTCATCCAGTACCATCCCAACCACACCACAAAATCAGTTGCAACCCCAACCACTATCACCCGAGAATTATTGGGGTTCATTCCTGATCCACACGATTCCCTTCCTATTCCCACCATTCGGCATCGTGAGTAAGCCTGTCATGGCTACTCTAAATTTACCTAATTTTACATTGGGGATTCATGTGTGGTACCTTGAACCACCTACCCCACCTCAAATGCCTCAGGTTGTGTTGACTCTAGTCTAGCCAATCGAGATACAGTCACGCCCTCATACGGGCCCATTGAACATGCCTTCCATCCCCAAACCTTCCCCTCCTCTCCCAAAGAAGGCTGGGGGCAAGGCCACCAAAGCAACAACCGAGCCTCATCCGACTCCACCTTGCGCTTTGTGCGATGTCAAAGGGTAGCGATGGCCGAAATACATTACAATGTTTATCTTGGAGAACTCAAATGTCCAAGGCAGTAGAAGAAGTACTTGAAACAAATACATATCAATGTTATATACAAAATCATATATGAGGATGCCATGTTCATTATATTAGAACACTAGCTCCTTTATAATATTTGATTACATCATCATAACATATCATAACATAGTCTTACGCAAATTAGGTTATAGATGTAAACCTAAAGTCTTCGTCGAAATCCAAAGGAGCTAGTACAATCCTGACCATGTGAATAAATGTGCTGAAGTCGAACATGCCAGTACTCAACAGATTGTCAATCAATAAGTGAAACTGACAACTAAAGCAAATGATTTCACCAATAATGGTAGTGAATCCTAAGGTACCATCGTCAAAACTCTAGGTATTTGTCTTCAGGAAGTGTTGATGATGAAACCATACTGTGATGAGGAAGGCAATAGATCCTCCTACGGATCACAAGAGTGACCAGGAACTGGATAAGGGAAGGTAGACACAAGTAATACTCAGATAGGATAATGATGGAATCAGGCTAATAATTAGAGGAAGGGATAAATCCTTGAACAGTGAGCATGACATAGAGATGACTCAAGGAATTTTTTAACTTACATATAGAACAACTAGATTTATTTGACATGTAGGAGACGTGCAGATTCCCCATGTATACAGGACAAGTGGAGGAGTAAAGACTCGAAGTGATAGCTGAGTTGAAAAAGTAAACTGAAACATGAGTATCGCAAGATTCAGAGAGTGTTATGTTTAAGGATGGCATGCTGCCACTATTTATAACCCAAAGAGATTACTTCTTCCTTATCTTTCCTGTTAAATTTTAACGAGTCCAGGAAAGTCAACTCGATTCTCTCTTCATTTTTGACAAGCTTGAAGAGGGGAGAGAATAATGCTTGATGAAGTCACTGATTCGTGGATTTTACGAGCCTGAACTAGTAAATGCTTGGTGTTTTCATATTTTGAGAGTCGAAAAACTTTGAAGAAGACTCCAGGTGGGTGCTTTTTCGTTCAATTTAGTCTTCTGAGGCCGGAAAAGTATAAAACATACCACATAAGAACTCTCTTAGCTTCCGAAGAATTAAGGCGCACCTTTTTTCGTACTTAGTCAGGGAGGTCTAAAAAAGGTTAAATTACCACCTACCCAATGCCCCTTCAAAAGTAGCTTATAGCTTGACTTTTATGAGTGTGAAGGAAGGCAATATCACTCGGAAAGATCCATTTGAGTACGACAAATGGGGCTTACAACAGTAAAATCGATGCTTTGTTCTTTAGTGTTTAACGAGCATGACAAAGGCATAAAGTACACTCGGAATATTTTTCATGTTTAGGTCCAGAGCACGGAAAAGAGAAAACTAAGCTCATACCAGACGCTCCTTTTCTGTAAATTTAGTCCCGTAGGTCCGGAAAAGTGATAAACCTATACCTGAGAATATCCTTCTCAATTCCATAGAAAAGAGAGTGTTCCTTTTTCGTATTATTCCACATGGTCCAGAAAAGCAATAACCTACCACTAATGTGGATGCCCATTCACATATTCTTAACGAGCTTGAATGGACAAGTTTACTCGATAGTCAAGTCTATTTTGGGGAGTTAGACCTAGGCCTAAAGAAACTCCATAAGGGCGGGGAGCCGTATAAAGGGGATAGCTTGTAAAAAGAGACCAAAACGAGGCTCAATTTGGCGTGAAAAATAGCTAAGAAGGCTCCCCTAAAACTATGACAAATGTGGCATGAGCACTAAAAAACGACAGAGTGTACTAAAATAGGGTGCTCATGGAAGGAAGGCCCTATCCATGGAAAAACAATGATGTAGGTGAGGAAAAAATGGTTAAACACCATAGTCCGTGGTTAAAGAAGTGATCCTAGAGTCAAGAGTGGATTAGGTATAGATGCAAAAATGCATATGGAAGACCAAAACCCTATCCTATATGAGCGGATAACAACTTTAAACAACCTTGAACCTGTTGCAATAGGAGAAGAGAGAATGGTATTAGTTCAAATATAAAAGTGATTTTTAAACTATAGGAAAAAAACCCACAAATTGAAAATTTTCCTATATATAGTTCAAAAATAGAAATCAAACATACCATTTGAAATTTTAACCCAATTTGGCAACATTTTACCTCTAGCTTGGATTTCTTGTTGTGGACAAACCGGTGGAATATTTTGAATTCCGCAAGTGCCAGGTAAACTAGCTCTCCTTTCTCTTCCATTTTAACCGTTTCAATTTTCAATTTTATGCCAAATTTTGATGTTTAAGCTTGTTTTAAGGGGGTCGCGCAGTACACGCGGGTAGGTGACTTACACAGTCGCGTACATGCGTTATACACGTGACTTGCCTGAAAGCAACCTGTGTGTCATATGTGACCTGTCTAAAAGGCAGTCGCGTGTACTGCATGACATATAAAAAGTAAAAAATGGCCAAAATTTAAAGAATTTACTTGGATTATAATGTTAAATCTTGGTCTAATGGGAAGGATTAAACATGGTGTTGGAGTGGAGGGAGCGAGAACATGAAAATATGGATCGAGACGCACTCCCTAGTGCCCCCATTGTGCAAGCATTACGACAAAGTGGGTTGTTGAAATTCTTATGCACTTCACCCATGCGGGCCAGTGTCCACTTGCTTGAGTTTTTAATTGGCTATTGGGACCATGACCTTGGGGCTTTTGACCTTCAAGGTGAAATCTTAGAGGTGGCTTTGGAAGACAGATACTTCATTATGGGGTTGTCCCGATAGGGAATTCCTTGGCAACCTTGAGGGTACTGGCAGGGACGGTGACCCCATGAGTGTCCAAGATTATGTGGACACCTACTGTGCGTCGGGAAGTTGAAAAGTGGGATCATGCATCCCTATTGTGCATATTACCAATTTCCCGCTACATGTGTTGGTAAGTACTATAGAGAGGCACTAATACATATGAGCAAATTTGTGACGTTTTTTCGTTGTTATTTCCACGTTTTGTCATCTCACTTGCGACGATAACAGTTTTGATGTTTCGTGGCACTTATTTCGTCGATATAATGACGAAATATATAGGTCGTCTATATAGCGACGTAATATGGCCGCCACGTGTCTTCTATACGGTGGCTTTGAAATCGATTTTTTTTAATTCATTTTCTACTTTTCGTCGCTCTATCGACAAAATTTGGCCAAAAACTGGTAGGCAAAATTTTGTTTCCACGCAAAACCGTGGAATTGTTTTGACGAATGATTGTCTCTCTATCGACGAATTTTGGAATTTGAACATAATTGTTTCCATGAAAAACCATGGAAAGCCACTCGGGGTTTCGACGGTTTTGCAATACCCATGACGAACTTGCGTTGATATTGAGACGAAACCTGGAGGTTTCAAAAAAATTTAAAAAACTGTGGAAAGGCACCTTCCTTTCGACGGTTTTGGATCTTCAATAAGTGCTTGTGATTGATGTGCAGTCTCATGGGATTTTTGTGTCTATGGACAAGCAAATCCACAGATACACTTCAAGAATCCACAGTCAATAAATCAATACCTTGGATAAGTTATCCCATTCAATTATTTCTAGTGGCATGATTAAATGCTTAGAGTAAATTTTGTAAGCACTTATTCAGAACATAGCATCTATTGTATATTGGTTTGATGTACACATTTCCATGTCGGTCTCTAATTACTTGCAATATTTCCATACTTATTCATCACAGCCAAATAGGGTCTTTACAGAATGGTCTTATTCACACCCTCTGTGCATATGAAAATTGTATGGTTTCATCTGGGTCCAATGTGCATCCTATGAAATTCCAAAGTTTTTATCAGGAAGACAGACTGGTGATGGAAAAGGACAACGACAGATAGATGCTATGTTCTGAATATGTGCTTACAAAATTTACTCTAAGCATGTAATCATGCCACTAGAAATAATTGAATGGGATAAGTTATCCAAGGTATTGATTTATCGACTGCTGATTCTTGAAGTGTATCTATGGATTCGCTTGTCAAACCAAGCATAAAATAACATAAACTAAAAATTACAATAAGTCGCTCTACCACCATTCAAGTGGGCTATATCATAGATGTTGCAAGTATTACAATGTTATATGCAATGGAAAGCGTTAACACCATATCTATCCTGTAAAGGCAGTAGGTTCTAGGCTCTAGCTTCTATTGAGATGTATTATTTGCAATTACAAGATTTAGTTCCAGAAGAAAATGTTAAATGGATTGATACGATCAATGGACTAGTTGATGCTACAAGGGATTTTACTAGTGAAGAATCAGGGTTTGAGAATTTATCAGTGTATATGTGAAAATATCCTCAAATTTGAGATCTGAATTAAAAAATTAAATGCTGCTACAAACTTGCAAATGATATGTCTTTTCCAACTAGCAATCAAGATTTGTGACAGCAGAATGTTTTAACCTTTAGTTAGATTTGAAATAAGGTACACATGAGGCTAAAACTAGGGAAGATCTAGGAATTTCACTTATTAATTTGAAGTTTTCAACCCTGCAAATCAACCTTTCAATTATGTTTTAGACCAGATTTAATCAGCGCTACAGAGCATATTTCTAGAAGGTAATTCCCAACCACAAACTGGGGAAAACCTACCATGTGATTTGATGTTTTAGGGATGAGTTTAATACATGTAAATGACATAAATTTTTAGATCTTATAAAATAGAAAATGAAAGATGAATTAAGATTTAAAATGGCATAAAAGCTGTGATTAGTGCCTAACAAATCCAAGTTAGGCAGATGAGGTCAATTGAGGATTTCATGGAGGCTTTAGTGATTAAAGAGTAGATAGGGTTGAATGGTTCAAACCCAATCTGCTCCTTAATAACTAGATCCACTTTAGAAATATTCAATAGGAAAATCCTAAGCTAGCACTACTACATTTCGATCCAAAATCCGACGGCGCGTGGATTTCTCTTTTTAAACTTACCAAAAATCACAAGGATACATTTTTTTTTTAAAATGTGGCCACAAGTGTCGCTTAAGCGACGGCTATTCTCATAACCGTCGGTTAAGCGACGGCGTGTTAAGTGTCGGTTAAGCGACGGCGATGGATTCTTTTGTAACACCACCCACCAAGCGCTCTCATCCCTTGGATCCAAATCGATGGTGCAAATCTATTACATCATGAGTTCATATTTTAAACGAAAAATAGAAAATCGATTTGGGGTTTTTGTTGTGGAAAAGAGCCAAGTCGTGGGTTTATCCTAGCATTCATGCAACCCTGTCACCATATCGGCCATCTGTATTCTCTGTCAATAATCTATGGGCATATCCCTATAGCCATAGCCATGTGCGTTATCTTTGCATGCTTGGGAGGCCAATCCATCTACTTTTTTCTTGTATACTGAGACAACAACGATGTATACCTTTCTAGGGGTTCACCAAATCGATTTGTGGAAGGAAGAGAAGCCCCATTACTATTTTGGGCTCGGTCCTCATTGTTATCTATTGGGTTTGACAGGGTTGCATTAAAAAATGTTTATTTGGCTGAAGCATAGCAACTCCATTGACAAGAGAAAAAACTACACAACTCAACACAGTGGTCAATAGGTAATTCTTCATCTCGTGAACAATAGGAGAGGGCCGAAGAGGATAAGGCCGCAGGGGACAGAGGTCGCAGAGGAGAGGGCGGCAAAGGAGGGTTTGCAAAGGAGGAGGGTTTGCAGAGGTCACACTAAGGCTGACAGAATGCCCCAAATTGATGAGTAATCTATGTTTGCTTAAAGAATTTCGATTTCAAATTAAAAAAAAACAAGTTCTTTATGCAGAAGAAATCTTTATTTAGCATGGATTTATACTGGTATGGAAACGCTGAAAAGACTGTGTTCATAATATAGTTTAAAATATGAACTTCTCTTCCCTTGAATTTCCCTCTCACTCTCTATTTGAGGTGAGGGTCATTGCTGTTGCATTGCATTGCAGTTGTGTCCTTTCCCTCCAGATGGGTTTCATCGGCAGACAACTTGACCACCATATCAATTGCCCTCTTGATAATAGGCTTTATTGTGGACTCACCATTTGCCAACTGAACTACAAAATTGAAGTATGCTTTCGCAGTAGGAACATCAAATGACAGGAATGCCTTCTCTAGACCCACAAGCAATGCATCAAGAATGTGATCACAAAGTTCTCTTGATTTTGAATCAGATGAAGGTGACACCAGAGCATTGATGAAAGCAATAGCTGAATCTCTTACTGAATTAGAGACTCCTGTTGGCAAATTACCTACAGCTGATTGAGAAAACAGAACAGACTTTAGTTTTGGGATTGAGAAATCTGGATAAGCTTGCTTTTTCAAAGAAATTATAACAATAGAATGGATCTTAAAAATGAGCCATACAAAGTTTATCAGGCTCTGATGAATATTGTTAAGAAAAGATTTGTAATTTCTCCCGTAGATTAATAAAAAGTAAAAACCCTCTTTTATGTAAAAGAAAATAAATAGTTGATCTCCAAGTATTCGGTCAAAGTGATCCCGAAAAGTTGCTATTTCTTGAGTAAATCTTATGTAAGATACTAAGCAATAATGCTACTCGTATGTTCTCAACAACCAATAAAACTCTCCTTGGCACTATTACTAGCCA
This sequence comes from Pseudotsuga menziesii, assembly GCA_001517045.1. Lineage (NCBI taxonomy): Eukaryota > Viridiplantae > Streptophyta > Pinopsida > Pinales > Pinaceae > Pseudotsuga > Pseudotsuga menziesii. The sequence goes on along the minus strand of LPNX010759334.1, from coordinate 7,919 downwards.
GCCACTGCCTGCTAATCAAAGCAAGTCAAAGTTCAATTAATTGGAAGGATCCAATCTGACTTCTCTTGATTCTGGATGGTGAAGCAATGAAAATGCATTTCTACTGGGATTTTGAAATTTGTTGGAAAATCTTATCATGCAAAGGGGTTATTGAAGAAACGCACGAATGTGAGGAAAGTTCTTTGAGAATCGCTAGGATTTTCAGAGTTTTAAAGATTTCAGGGCTTCTCTTTC
>LPNX010759321.1:31600-56669 GCA_001517045.1 Pseudotsuga menziesii | reverse complement strand
ACAACTTGCACATGGTGGGACTCATGGACTAGGCAAATAAGACAAAATAAATGGAATAATGTCTAAGTGGGTAAATACTATGGGTTGATTATTCTAACAGAGTATATTTATGCTCTCTCTAGTTTGGGTCCTTTTATTTTCGGCATGCCCAGTATCCTATCACTCGTCCTTGGTCCTAGTGCGGACCCTGGTGTCATACTTGGGGGCATCACAGCCCCTTGCCCTACTTATAGATTTGAAGTGGTCACATTCTTCCCTCTACTCCATTTATGGAGGATGTTGACTCCCTTCTCTCGGTATTTACACCGGTGGTCACCCTCATGGGGGTGGTAGGGGATGCGTGAATGTTGGGTCTACACATTATTTTCCTTTTTATGTCCCATTGTTCACCGCATTGTTTCCTTTGGGTGCATTTGTCATGATCATTCCTCCCTATATCTTATAGCTTGGATTCCTTATTGACTATTTTGGTTTGTTTTGGACTAATATGGTTGTCATATAGGATCCAGTTTTTGTACACTCTCTCCGAGGTTTCAACCCGTTCGTTCCTATCACATGTATTATGTCTGAACTGGCATATAGGTTAGGATATCATATCCGCTTGCACTTATGCATTGCCTTATGACCGTTCCATCTTAACCCTAGGTACGAACCCACTCTATTATGTCACCGAACCTTCTTGCTGCTTTAGAAGTGGCATAATACGAGTGGTAGAGCTTCACCTTACATGGGTACCCTAGTTAGCCCCTTATTTGCATTTGGTGCCCATGCTGACGTTTTCTCTTTTAGGGTGTGGGAGTCCGTTGTATAGTACTACCATGACATTTCACAAGAGCCTCATACTCCTCTTGATCGTATGCTGGCCTGTTTCCCTCCAGACTCCCCCTATGTCAAGTTGTGAATGCATTATCAGGAGCTTTGCCTGCCTTATTGAGCTTTATGCCGGCTCCCCTGACATTGTGTTTCAGCCATATAGCTTGAGCTTGTCTCATGTCTAGCCATGCAGAGTCATTTTTTATATCCTTCGCAGCTTGATTCCCTTTTTACCGGGAGGGGATTTTCCCCCGAGTGTCGATATCCTACACATGTATCCTTGCATTGAGCATAGGTATGTTCCACTGCTTGGAACTAGTTTGCTTTCCCTTATGACACTCGTCTCCTCCTAGTTTGTAACTATAAAGCTAGTTTATTCTTTTTTCAAGCTTTTCAAATAACTGAAAAAGTCCAAAAAATTAAAAAAAACCAAAAAGCTGGACAAGGAAAGATGTTATCTTTGGCAGCTGTCGAGTCATGTCGCCTTCAAACAGAGCACTGTATATCACATCCATTGGTTGGGTTATAGTTTGACTTTAGGAGCTGTACTCATTTATCTGAGTTTATCTCCACCGACTGGTTAAGCTTCCAGTCCCTATGGAGCCTTTGTTGATGCCTCCTGTGTCATAGAGATGTCCCAGTTTGTATATCGAGTCTACGCTGCCTTCATTCAGTCACCATACGCCGTTATTCTCTTTATCAAAGGAAGTTGAAACCTTTATTGGCCATTCCTTAGTTATCTTGACTTTTCATGTCGGCCATTCCTGGTACAGTTACTGGTTCGTGCACCTTATGATCGAGTCCTTCCACATTAGACAGCCTTGCTGAGTACCTCGTGTTGGATGATGGGGGATGCTTTAATGCCCTCCTTCCAGTGGATTTCATCCCATAGACTTCAGATCATTTATTCTGGAATTGGAATCTAGAGTCCTTTTGAGTGCCTTGAGACTTGTAGTCATCAGTGGCAGGTTCTCTCGCCATCGATAGTTTCTTGGGAATACATCAATGTCCCTTGATCGATGGATTCTCTCAAGTGTTCAACCTCAACACATCTATTCACACTTGTTAGTTTTCACTCTAGTACCTTGATTCCCATTTTCATTATCGGTGGGTAATCTCGCGTCTGTTAACGGTATACATCAATGACCGGTAATCAGACGATGGACTACTATGTTCGACCTCGACACCTCTATTCGCATAGTAGGACATGTACTCGTAGTGGTTTGTGTAGAAGAATTTCTAGACTGGTGGCATCTTTATATGCTACCTCCTTGATCATGCCAGTGTTCATGAGATTTCATCTCTCGTGACTTCATTCCAGTGTATGTCAGACATTTCTAGCCACTATGGAGATCTTGATCTATTATATATCTTCAACCATTTTGGAGATCATGGTCCTTTGTATATCTTCATCATGGAGATTCTAATATATGTATATTGTACGTGGAGATGACCACATATGTGATATCATGTATCATGCCTATTCATGACCATTGTACTCTTATGTATCTGGGACTGCTATATGTACTTGCAGTTATATGCAGAGTTGTATTATTGTACTATGCTGATTGGGTGGCTGGTCTTCCATTTGGGATCCTTCATCACTCCACTTTTGGGATGGACTTGTAATGTATTTCGGCCATCGTATGACCCCTCTGACCTCACACATTAGGGGGCATCTATTATAGCATATTTCACCACTCTAGGTGAATCACACTTTGTATGGCCTTCCCCTGTCCCGCTGCAGACACTTTAGACCCCATGGACTATCTTTTATCCTTTGATGTTTCCTTGATCATCCCTAAAACTATATAAAAATGATATAGGTGGATTTTTACCCGATAACCACGTACATACGTGGGTTTGATCCCTATAACCGCGTACATCGGGTGTATGCATAATCCAAATCCTTTTGGAGTTTTCCTTGACATGGATCCAACTCATTCGACTCCTGGCCTTCCATATGCCTTGAGATCGCTTGGATTCGACCCTTCATTATCCCTTGTGAAGCTATATAAGGAACCCCTTGGTACATTGAAGGCATATAGAGAGATTGAGAGCAACGAAACTATAGTCCATTGTTGTCGGAATTTGTACTTGAGTCTGCATCCCTTTGTCCCTTGGAGCACTTTTGTGTTCTTCCCAAGCTTGCCTTTTTCTAGTGAGATTGCTATCGTGAGATGGAGGATTGAGGTGGTGGAGGCCCAAGTGGGGAATTCAGTTTCTCCGGTTCGCAGACGTGCCGTCAGAGGTTGTATCTATCTTGTAATCTCTGATTTATATTAATGGAAATATCTTTTCTTGTCCAATGATGTGTATTTGATTAAATATTGTATCCATTGGAATATGTCAAATGCTTTTACATTATTGATTATATATGCTAGAATAGATCTAACACCATGATATATAGTATGCTTGTATTGTTTACGTGTTGTTGAGGAAGTATTATATCAATTCAAGCTGGAGATTGGAAAGCTCAATGGGGATCTACTTCAACCGTCTGGAATAAGGTACGAGGTCTGATCCTTTAGTGTTAGACATTTTATTTCTATTGCATATTGGGAAAGATTGATTTCTGGAGTCAAAGCTGTCTGTTGTGGTACCCCAAGCCATAGGAATTTCTCTCCGTAACATGGCACGCTGGAAGGTGGCTCCAACGTTATTGAAACCAAAGGGTATTACTCGATATGTGAATGTGCCCTACATAGTTGTGAATGCAGTCTTGTAACGATATTCTTTCCGAATCCGAATTTGGTTATATCCAGAAAAGACCTCATGTCTAACACATGCATCGATAATCTGATCGATGAAGGGTGTTGGGAAGTTGTCTTTTGGACACACCCAATTCAAATCATGGAAGTTTGTGCAAATGCGGATGGTACACTATTTTTTATTCATGGGAATAGGATTTCAAACCCAGGTGATGTAAGCAATGGGGTAGATGAAGCTAGTTGTGTGCAGCTTCTCTATTTCATCTTTAACCGCAGCAGCTTTGGAGGGATGGATGGGATGTTTCTTTTGGTGCATGGGGGGCACATAGGGCCATGTGTTGATGTGGTGTTCCACAATGGATGGATCCAACCCGAGCATTTTAGTGTAGGACCAGGAAAAGATGTCACGAAATTCTTTGAAGATGGATTTGTAGGAAGCAGCTTCTTCCAAGGAGCAGGATGCCCCCAGCATGATTTCCTCAACAACCTCAGGATGGGTTGAGATGTTGATTTTGATGGTTGGAAAGATGTTGGCCATGTTCCCTTCTTCAAAGGCATCTGGTACCAGGATGGGATTCTTGAACCAGTCAACTTTCCCATGAATGAAATCTTTTGTTTCCACGGAAAACTGGTCAGACTGCGACACAAGTTCTTCAAGGAGGAAGAACGAGCGATGGTGCATGTCGTCCCATGGGTATTCCGGGGTGGTTAAGGCTTCAAGTATCTCTTGATAGTTACAAAATCAACAAAGAGATAGGTCTGATGGACCATTGGTGATGGTGGAGACAAGAGGGTTTGTGGAATTGGACATCATGTAAATGGACATGGTGTCTAAAGAAGGAGGTGCGGGGTGGACTTCTTCGATCAGAGTGATCTCAAATTCAAGGGCATGTTGTCGAAGGTTTGCTAGAACTGTTCGAAACTCAGACAATTCCTGGCAGTGGTGAGAATAGTGTCCATACAATCCACAAAGGGTGCAAGCATGGTTTGTTCTCAATGACTTGTTTCTCACTATTGGCCTGCTTGGGAGTTCAACTATGGGGAGGTTTTTCATTGTATCCATGGAATCCAAATGCGCACATATTATAGGAATCTCAGGGCAATTTTGAGTTGCAAGGCCATGTTCTTCACAGATGGAGCAAGGTGGGATCTGTCGAGGTTCAGTAGTAGATTTTGTGTTTTTTCCCCTGGGCCTTTTTGGGTGGGGCGATGTGGGTCTGTGTGCGGTGGTTGGTTTTTGCGAGCCGGGTGGAGGATGATATTTGACTGCAATGGGTTGTACTAGGGTTAAGACTACCTAGGGCATCGAAGGTTGGGTCGATGGATCAAGGTACCACATGGGAATCCCTAATGTAAAATTGGGTAAGTTTAAGGTAGCCATTACTGGCTTACTCATGACGCCAGGCGGGGGAAATAGGAAGGGAATTGTATGGACTAGGGAGGATCCCAAATAATTCCATGATGGTTTCATGTGGGGATGGGGTTGTGGCTGCGGATATGCATAATGTTGTAGCTGCGGATGATGTTGTAGCTACTGATGATGTTGTGTTATTATTGGGGCTATGGCTATGGTTGATGTTTACGTGCAGTAGCACTGGATGAGAGCATGCACAAATCCGTAGTATCATTTGGTGTCAGCAGTGGTGACACTAAGGGAAAGGAATCCATCATGGTGGTATCAAAAAACAACCCATGGCCCACATTCAACAATGGGGAGGCTGGTATGTTGTCGACCATGGTGTTGGCCGCAGGGATAACATTGGAAGGTGTAGTTAGCCCTTGAGGATCAATGGTATTGATCATAGGGATAACATTGGCTAGTGTAGTTAGCCCTTGCAGATCGTGATAATTTAGTTGGTCAACCATCATGATTTTTCCTTCATGAGGGAACATCATGAGATGAAAAATAGTTGATGCTACGACTCTCATGGCATACATATAACTTCTCCCGAGGAGAAGGTTATAGTCCAACTGAGCATTGACAACCTCTATGCCAATCAATATTGTTTTCCCTACTAATGTGGTGGGAACGTGGGGGAGGATACCTTGGGCTTTAGTGGGGTCACCATCATAATCCCGCAAAGTAGTAGGGAGTGGTTGAAAAATTAGGGACCCAAGCTTTTGCCAAACTAAGGTTAACATAACACACGTGGATGCCCCCTCATCCACGATACACTGGTGCACGACCAAATTCCAAATGGACACTAGGATTTGGAAGGAAATGGTTGATGGCATCTGCGGTTCTTCATTCTTCGTGTTGAATGTGATCAAGTTGGAGTTAGAGGGGTCTATAGCACCGAGGGTGGCTAGTAACGATCTCTGCTATGTTGGGTAAGTTTTAAGTACCACAAGAGTGGGTGTAGCCATAGGTGTTTGCACCAAGTCATCCACGATGTTGTAGCTTACAACAGCTCTAGCTGTGACGTTGTTGGAAACCCACCGTATGGGGGGGAATGGGGGAAAAGGGGGTAAATGAAGAGGTGTATTGGCCATTTTGGATGTGGATGTCGTTGATGGGTCAGTGGGTTCAGTGTTGGTTCTGTACTGATTTCATCTGGTCTGTAAATTCACCTCTTCGGTTGTCAAGGCTAGTAGGTGGTGAACACCTATTTTTGCTGTCGGAGGTGCCCCTGGGGCGGTGAGATTGGGTTGGGGAGCAGGTGCAGTTGCTACCTTGGAATGATAATGGTTTTTGAAGCACCATGGGTGGAGGTCCTGGTGGTGCCAAGTTGGGTTGAGCTGGAGTTTCCGTATTTGTATCATGTTGAACTTGATTATGAATGGCCTACTTAGCGTGACCCATGAAAGGACACTTGTGTGTAAGTGCCCGTAGACCTCGCATAGTTTGCACGGTTGGTTTGTATGCAATGAAGCATTGTGTCTAGGTGCATTTGGTTGCTGAGAATTTTGGGCAGGCCGGTTGGCCCCGATGTTGTTGGGAGGATTTGGTTGTTGACCATCTCCTTGCGTTTGGTTGTTTCCTTGATTCCTTACTCATTTGTTTCTGGCTTTCCCTTATTGGTTATTAGGGGTTGGTTGGGTGGGACAGTTTTGTTGTGCAAACACTTGTCCCAAAGGAGTAGACGGAGTTGGGGCAANGTACGGGTGGTGCATAGTAGACTTGGGGGGCTGGGGGTGCTACAAACATGGGCACCTACCCCAAATATTGTTGTGCTAGCCAAGTAGGCACATGGGTCTGCTGCTGTGGCGCAAGTTGTGCATAAGAGGTCTTAGCTCCAGACTGGGACATCATTCTTGCATAGTCAGGAGCTTCGTTTGGGTAGGAAACACTAGGGTATTTCTTGGTTGCGGTGGCATTGTTGGTGGTGTCGAATGGTGCTGTGGTTGATGGGAGACAAAACCTATGATGCCATCTGCAGCATGGGATGCCCTCAGTGCATCTTGGTAGGAGGTGCCTACATAGGGAGCGTATGGAATGATTGTTTAGAGGTATCCAGACTGTGCGTAAATGAGGTCAAATTGTTGGGCCTTCAAAATGGCCTCTTCCTCTATTTGGGGACATTTAGAGGCGATGTCCTTGGCTATAGGTGGCAGCAAGGTTTTCAAGAACCATTTCAGGAATATCCTGTCATCAAGCTTGATCTTGCACAAGCTACAATGTTGCCTCTACTCGTGGATGTGGTCGGTGATGTGGGTCATAGTATTTTGGTGGCAAGATAGCAAGATTTCCACTCCTTCATCATATCTGACGGGGAGTTGGGAATATTGCAAGAACATAAAGGCCAAGGAGTTGAAGTTTGGGTACTTGGCTTGTGGTAGCTCAATGTACCACTTGGATGCAGAACCTGTGAGGGTGTGTTGAAACAGCCTGAGTCTAATCGAATCATCTATGGTGTTGTTTGATGAGAACCATAGGTGAAACATCATGATATGGTTTTGGGGGCACTCCCCCGCCTTCCCTTCAAAGTTGGGGATGTCTAAGGGGAGTTTGGTTGGCATGGGAGGCCAAAAGGTTTGATGACAGATGGGGTTGTTGGTTAACCTAGCCAATTCAGGCAGGTTGAGGCATGCCATGAAAGGGAAGTTTGACCCAAGGTTGATGTGTGACGGACTAGAAATGGTGGTGGGGTTTGCAGGAACATAATGTACCTACGTGACTGGGGGTACTTGTGGCATAGTTGTGGACAGGCCATAGCCCCTAGGTAGGTAGGCGGTACAGTGTGAGTGGAAGGGCCACTTCCCCCATGTATGATAGGGCCACTGCCCCCAAGAATGCTAAGTGGAACAATGTGAGTGGACAGGCCATTGCCCCCAGGTATGACAGGTGGGGCAGTTTGACTGGTAAGCATGGGTGGCGGTAGCTGACTTATGACAGTCTGTATGATGATTCTACGACCACCAACAGGGGTTTTAGTGGTGGTGTGGGGGGTATGGACGTGGGTCCACCACCAATCACCAAGCCAGAAAGTGGATCCAGGTTTGCACCAACCATGGGGATAGATGGTGTAGTGTGTAGATCTGGCTCAGATTGATATGATTCTAAGTCTGAATTAGAGGTTGTTTGTCCTTCTAATGGTGTAGAGGGTCATTGAGAATGGTCTCAATGGTGTTGGTTTAAGGACCCGAACTGTGGTGGATCTCCTCTTAAGCGTGAGGAAGAGCGTGGGGGATCAATTTTGTCCGGTTGGTAGATCAGTTGGTGAAATCTGGTAGTGACATTCTGGACCCCGGTTTCAGTGGCTTCCTATTGGCTTTTAGGTGGTCACTTGAAAACCAAGACTACCAAGAGACAGTGCTTGGATTTTTCCTCATGGGAGTGCTAATCAATTGGTAAGGGTCGTTTCCCGTTTCACTTGGAAATTCCTCTCAGCAGCCAGCTACTTTGGGGTTCTCGTGGTACTCCTCACAATCAGTTTCAGGGCTGAGCCCAAGTACTTCCCACGGTTAAGGCAGTCAGTGACTTATGTCCTCAAAGACTGCAAGTGTTTGAATTAGTGTAAATTAATAGATTTTTATTGGATGGCTCAGTGTCATGAGCTGAGTTTGGTTATCTTATTTGGTATGTTTGTGTGCATGTCCATTGTATTTTTTATTATTTTATGTTATTCACTTGGTGGCTGCTTGTATGGTTTATGAATATTTCGTAGATATTTTCTGGTTTGTTAAAGAACTTACAACATGGTTAAATTGTTATGAAACCAGTAAATGGTGAACAGAAAATTTGAAACATGCCATTAATGAATCTGAACTATGGTAGACTTACTAGGTGACTTCCTTACACCTATATTCCTCTTCAACCAGGAAAGAGTATTGGGCTCTCAATACAATGGGACTAAGCCCATCCATAGATCCTCAAGTCACTCTCTGAGTGCAAGGTCGGTCAATAGGGAGGACGTGAACGCTGTGAGGCCCCCTGGGCCTACCACCCCCTCTACCTTCCAAGTCACCCATTTTTAGTGGTCTAAAGCAATCACAAATGAAGTGCCTATTACTATACGAGCTTCACCCTTCATATTATCCCATAATAACCTAGAGGGTGATGACTGGGTAGAGGAGGAAGGGCTAGGCATGGAGTTAATTTCCAATTCTTATTAAAAACTGAAATTTAACCTAAGGTAATCTATTCAAGCCTTAAAACGTACTCATATGTATTAACAACAAACCAAATCAACCTACAATTTACAAAAATTGTTTCCAGAATGAAATAGGCTGCTATACAATGGTGGATAGGCCTCATTGACAGTCCAAATAGCGGCAAACAAGCAAACCCAAAAAGTTAAAATGCTCATACAAAGTAAAACAAATGGGTCGCACACCTATAGAGGACCTTTTTTTGCTGGATGGACTGTGATTAAACCATGAGGAATTACCTCAAATAGTTGAAAACCCACTTCGAAAACAAGCCCTTTTACCTCTCAGCATGCAAAGATTTGTAAATGGATCAACTCTTTGGGAAGAAAAAGAGACCGAACAGAGGTGAATTTTCATAAATTCGGTTCAATTGTTTTTGCATAGTTGAACGATTTGTAAATCAAAGAATGGCCAAAAGTAACTGGTACTTTGGCCAAAAAAATAAAAAAAAATGAAAGAAATAGATCTATCAATCTAAATAAGCAAATTTCTATCAAACTAAGCAAAATATTAAAAACAAAAAGCCCACGGATCCCCTAGGATCAACCTGGTATGGTCGCCAATCTGTAGCTCAGGGAAAACCCTGGCTACATGCAAAAATGGATACCTTTCGTCTATAGGACAGAAGGGTAGGGTTTCTTTGGTGAATGAAAATCCTGCAAGGAAGGGTTATATTTGAGCCATGGCAACCTTGCAACAAACCATCAGAAAAATAAGCCTGCAGCTAATCATCAATGGAGACCTGCAATCTATTGTTAAAAATAAACTACACATACGTCTAAGCTGCAAATAAAAATAAACAAGACATGCATCTCATCATACCTAATATTTTTAATGGAATATAGGCCACCATGCCCTATCTCAAGGAGCAGCCTCTCCTTACTGGTTTGAATGGTGTGGATCTAAGCTCAACACACAAGGGAAGTAGCTAATGGAGAAAAAGAGAGAGAGAGGGATGAATGGCTTGAGATATTTGGCTCGTCAAGGCACTCATACGGGCAGAGTAATGGCAGGCAGGGAATGAGTGTTTTGAGAGTGACCCCCACTCCTCTATTTATAGTTTTTTCTTGAGATTTTAGGGTTTTAAGCCCCTGGTTTGGGATTTAGCTCCTTTTTGGGATTTAAGCCTCTTTCGCCCAATTCTTAGCTCCTTTTGGGGGTTTTAAGATCCTTTGAGGCATTTTAGCCCCTTTTTGGAGGTTTTAGCCCCTATGAGAGCTATTTTGTCTCTTTTTATGGATTTTTAAGCCCTTTTCATGTTTTTGAGCCTTTGCAAGGGTGTGGGGGTCAAATGAGGGTAGTGTAATGGATGTCTTTAGGTGGTGTAGGTCATGTAGATATTACTGAGGGATTTTTTGGGCTAATAGATACCGTGACAAAAGGGGGGATATGAATGGAAGGATAAGGGGTAGATGAGTGCAAGTTTCGACAAGGTTATGAGGCAAGCCAAGGAAGAAAGTGGGATTACAAGGGTAGGAGAAAGGTTTTGACAAGAGAAGAGGTAGAGGATAGGGGAAGGTCCTACTATGATCAAAATGCAAGACCATGAAGGAAGAATGCATGGGACAAAGCAACCCTACAGTGAAGAAGAGGAAGACTAGACTATGCCTAGGATAGCAATAAGATCGCCCCCCAGCAACAACGTTCCCACACCTTCGCGTACTACTCCACATTCAGTAACAAACACAAGTTACATGTTGACATGTCTAACGTGCCAAAAAAATTATAGTAGTAAATCAGCGTCTAACGAAAGAAGGCTGAGGATGGTGGGTAACAACATGAAGTTACCTTTGTTCCATGGAAATAGAACCAATGATCTCGAGCAGTAATGGCTTTTATGTGAAGAAGTATGGACCGTCAAACAAATTACAGATGATGATGTCAAGAAGGGCCAATTGGTGACCACTCTTCAAGGTCGTGCGTTGGATTAGTTCATGAAATTTATACAAGTTCCTATAGGGACCCTAGCAAAGACATCGGATGAAGTCAAGAAAGGACTAATTGAAGAATTAAGAAAACCGAAGTCTGAAGCGCGGTACATTATAGAGTTAAAGGAGATTAAACAATTTCCTAATGAAAATTTTTGGGACTTTGGCTAAAGATTTAAGACGTTAATGGCAAGAGTCAGTTTCGAGATGAGGGATGTTCAACACAAAGAATGGCTCATCGCAGCACTGGTATCCCATATCTGGTAACCACTGATGCAACAGCATATCGCGACATAGAGTGAGGCTCTGGAGACCGTGATGAAGTTGGAAGCTTCACCTATTGGAGAAAGTGTAGCTGGTATGAACTATATTTAGGCACCACTAGAAAACTTCATGCTTCAGTTACAAGATATAAAGGAATTTAAAGAGAATTGCGAAGACCTTTAGTGCACACGGTGTCGTGCAAATGGACATACCAAAGATATTTGTCCTGATTTCTGAAATTATCTGTTGTCATGAGCACTGAACCCACTGAGTTGTGGTAGTGTACCATGGTGTCGCATATGCCAAGTTTATGGGCATCAACATGAAGAATGTGGGTACATGTGAAGATCGTGATGAAGACTACAAATTGATACTACTCATTTTTTCGATCGGTTGGGAATGAATATAAAGACTATCATGCATATGAACTACTTCGAGAAAGGACATATGACTCATACTGTGTGAAGGGTGAAGATCATCAAGCCGTACATCAACCGTAGTAGGATCTGTAGGTGGTACTGCCACAACCTCATCTGTAGTATGTACCACCACCATAGATTCACTTTGTACCACTGCAGCCACAATCACAGTTTGTGCCACAACCACAGATCGCACTGTAGCCGCAATATAATCAGATGTTGATGGCTCTACAACAGCCACAGTATGTTCAAGCAATGCATTATGTTTAGGAGTAGCCAAAGCCCCTGCCACAACAGCTAACTCAACCATAGTACCCGTAGTAAGTGTTAGTTTTTCAACATTAAGCTAGCATTATTAGGATATTTAACTGAGAGAATAACAAGTACAGCAATCAAACACAAGAGACAATGAACATAGTCTTTTTCCTCGAGGAAACCATAAATGGAGAAAACCCCGCAACTTCCTCAGAGATAGAATCAGCACCAAAATAGTAAAAGCCCAAAATAGTAAGTGATCTCCTGACAGTAGTAATCTTCTTCTTGTCTAGCCCCAGTGTCTTCTCCTTCCTCAAATATGTGCTACACTTGAGTGTGTATGAGTTATGTGATAAATAGAGATTCTAGTTCTATATTTATACTAATCTCGACATGACTAAAACCCTACCAGGGCTGACCTCTACTAGGAGATTCTAATAACCCTAGTGCCCTGGAACTGCGGGGACTTTAACCCTTAGACAATCGGAGGGTTACCCATAATGACTTGACATGACTTGTTTACATTATTGATCCTCCCGATCGGAACATCAAGGCATGAAAACATGACTCAATTACATTATAGATACATCCCGGAATAAACATCGGGTTACAATACATAAGATACATAGATGAATGCATTCTGAAGTTACAAATACATCAACACTCCCTCTTAACTAGGAAGGTATTCTTTTGAAACAATTTTCAGTACTGGTCTTCTTCTCTGTATCAGCTGGATCATCTTGTCATCTGCATCTCAAGTCTTCTGAGTCTTCAAGTCATCTTCGTCTTCAAACCATCTTTATCTTTAAGTCATCTTCATCTTCAAATTTGGATCATCTCTCAATCTGGATCATCATGGGACATCATCACTGGATCTGGATCATCACTCAATATAGATCATCATCACTGGATCTATATCATCACGGGGAATCATCACTGGATCTGGATCATCACTCGATCTGGATCATCACTGCTGGATCATCATCACTGGATCTGGATCATCACTCGATCTGGATCATCACTGCTGGATCATCATCATTGGATCTGGATCATCACTGGTGTTGTCTCATGATTCTTCTCATCATAGTAAGTTCTACAGAGTCAACCCTTTTTCATGCTGGTTGTAGGCCTAGCCCCCATGTAGGTCTTCTTCAGCACTTATATCTAACCTACTCGTCAGAAAGGCACAGCACTCACATCCATCCAGGCTGGAACACATCTTGCTCACAATGATGGAAGATTTCTACACTTCCATCCAGGCTGGAACACATCCTGCTTACAATGATGGAATATTTCCTCACTTTCATCCAAGCCGAAACCACATCCTGCTCACAATGATGGAAGAACTCTGTTCTTCCACCCAGGCCGAAACCACATCCTGCTCACAATGATGAAACACTCTCAGCTAGGCTAGAACATATCCTTCTCACAATGATGAAATATTTCTACACTTACATTCATCCAGGGGAGAACACATCCTGCTCACAATGATGAAAAGGCTCTGCACTTACATCCATCTAGGTAGGAACACATCCTGCTCACAATGATGGAAGGGCTCTGCACTTACATCCATCTAGAAGGGAACACATCCTTCTCACAATGATGGAAGGGATTTGTACTCACATCTGATCTTGTAGGAACCAATCCTACAGTCATATCAGAATGGCCCCTAGTCCTCTTTGACTGAGCTACCTGGTAACTGACCAGGTGCCTCCATTCTCCTAGAGAATGGAATTTGCCCTTACATCCGACCTGCTCATCAGAATGGCCAACACTCACATCTCACATGGGAGGAACTTAATCCTTTAGCCATGACAGAATGGTTCATCCCTTACATTTTATCAAGTGGGAACACATCCCTCTATCACATTAGAATGGCTTCTCAGTCCTAGACTGAGTTTTACTGGTACCTCACCAGGTAGCTCCATTCAAAGAATGGCAATTGCCCTTACATCTGTCCTACTCGACAGAATGGTTATGGATCTTAGCACTTATATCTGACATGGAAGGAACCAATCCTCTCACCATGATAGAATGGCTCAGGACTTTCATCTGGCCATGGAAGGAACCAATCCTCTCACCATGAAAAAAAAGCTATGGGACTCATCACTTTCCCTTGGATGAAATCTCGATCTAGAGAACACCAAGCTTCTCCCTGAAGTACTCAAACTTCACCCTAGACAATGGCTTTGTTAAGACATCAGCTATCTATTCCTCCTTTGCAACATATTGGAGCTTCATTGCTCCCCTCTGCACCATATCCCTGATATAGTGGTACTTGATCTCGATATGCTTTGACTTGTCATGGAACACTGGATTCTTTGACAAATTTATGCAACTCTGGTTGTCACAATGTATACAAGTATCATCTAACTAGAGATCAAATAAATTAGATAGTATCTTTCGTATCCATACTACCTCACAACTAGCTGAACAAGATGTGACATACTCTACTTCAGCTGTACTCAATTCCACACAGGATTGCTTCCTGCTAAACCAAGAGATCACACCTGATCCCATACTGAAGCAACACCCTGAAGTGCTCTTCCTATCGATGGCACTACCTACCCAATATGAATCAACATAACCCTCTAGGTTAATCTTCTGATTCACATTGTACTTGAGCCCATATTCAACTATACCCCTCAGGTACCTCAGAATATGCTTTGCAGCAATCAAATGAACATTTCTTGGATCTGTCAAGAAATGGATCAAGGTGTTCACAGCAAAGCAAATGTCTGGTCTTGTGTTCGTCAGGTACATAAATGACCCAATCATCTAATGATACATCATAGTATCAACCGACTCTGATGAAGCATCGCTTAATAGCTTCAGGTTTGATGCCATAGGTGTGGCCATAGCCTTGCAGTCCATCATCCCAAACCTCTTCGAGATCTCTACTGCATACTTCCCTTGTCCAAGGAAGATTCCATCTGTAATCTGCCACACCTCCATACCTAGAAAGTAATGCATCATCCCCAAGTCCTTCATTTTGAACTTAGTAGCAATATTTCTCTTTGTATCAGCAATCAACCCATCCATACCTGTTACAAATAGATCTACATATAGTAGAAGCATCACTGGGTTGCCATCTTCAACCTTGTAGTAAAGGTTGGAATCTGATTTACTCTTGGTAAAGCCCAAACTGGATAGAAAGCTGTCAATTCTGTTGTACCAGGTCCTGGGTGCCTGTTTCAAACCATACAGGTATTTCTTCAATCTGTATACATGAGACTCTCTGTCATGTGTCTCAAAACCAAGTGGTCGTTCTACATACACTTCCTCTTCTACTACACCATTCAAGAAAGCAGTCTTGACATCCATTTGGTGTATCTTCCATTTCATCACTGCAGCCAGAGAAAGTACTGATCTGATGGAAGTGTATCTGGCTACAGGTGCAAAGGTTTCTTCATAATATATTCCTTCTTTCTAAGAGAAACCCCGTGCCACAAATCTTGCTTTATATTTTTCAATGCTACCGTCTGCAGCATGCTTGATCTTGTAGATCCATTTGGAAGTTACAACTGACTTCCCTTATGGTCTTGGGACAACATCCCAAACATAATTCTTCATGATTGATTGGTATTCTTTGATCACAGCATCCTTCCATTATTTTTGTTCTGCCACTTCTTTGTAACTAGAATGTTCTTTATCAATGAAATCACATAGTAAAGCTACATACCCAGAGCAGGAACTGGTTCTCTTTCTTTCTCTGTGATTCTCTTCTGGAGCCCCATATCTTGCTGCACCTTGGATAAGTTCTTGTACCCAAGCAGGTTTCCTCTTATGAGGATTCTTCTCTAGAGGTGGATCTACAGGTCTTTGTGGTTCTTCAAATTCTCGATCTTCTTCTTGAGCTTCTTCATTCATGGTTGTATCATGAATTCTGGGTGCTTTTGCTTCTGTTTCTTTAGGTTGTTCAGTAGCTCTCTTTCATGATTTGTTGTAAGATGTGTCTTCATCAAATGTCACATCCCTATTGATGTCAATCTTCTTGTACCCTAGAAAATATATTCTGTAAGCCTTCGAGCTTTCAGAGTATCCCACAAATATACCCTTCTTTCCTGAAGGATCTAATTTTTTTCTCTTCTCTTTTGGAATGTGTATGTACACAGGACAGCCGAATATTCTGAGATGGCTGACTTCTGGTTTCTTGCTGGAGAATACTTCTTCAGGAGTCTTGTTCTCAAGTAGTCTATGTGGAGTATGAATCTGTACATACACAGCTATTCTGGCAGCTTCCGCCCAAAGATGCATAGGAAGATCTTGATCATGAAGCATGGCTCTTGTAACTTCCATGATAGTTCTGTTCTTCTGTTCCACAATCCCATTCTGTTGTGGATTATAAGGAGTGGACAATCCCCTCTTAATACTTGATTCTTTGCATAGCTCTTTGAATTCATTCGAAGTGAATTCTCCGCCATTATCTAATCGAAAAGTCTTGATCTTCTTTTTAGTGTGGTTCTCAATCAAGGCTTTGAATTCCTTGAATTTGTTGAATACTTCATCTTTGTTCTTCATGAAGTAAACCCATGTCTTCCTAGAAAAATAATCAATAAAAGAAACATAGTATGCATACCTGCTTAGTGAGTTTGATGACATAGGACCGCATACATCGGAGTGGATGATTTCTAGGATTCCTTTTGTTTTGATTTTGCTGCTAGGAAATGTCTTCTTTGTATTCTTTCCTTTCGCACATCCTTTCCAAATCCCATCATGTTTTGCTTGGAATTCTAAAAGACCTTCAACAGCTTTGCTTGCAATAGGTAGTGCTCTGTAATGCACAAGTGCAAGCCTTCTATGCCAAATATCTGTTAGAATAATCAACCCATAGTTAGCTACTTTAGACATTAATTAATCCATTTTTTTCTTATTTGCCTAGTTTCCATATTCCACCTTATGCAAGTTGTCATCTACACATCCATAGTGGTCAAACTTGATAATTTTGATTCATGGAGCGCTTGGGAAACCTCCTGGAATCTAATCTGCTTTATTCCTGGCCTCCCTAGCGCATGTCTACTTTTTCTGCTTTATTGCCTTCTTTTTCAGTGTTTTAAGGCAATTGGGAAAGTTTGACTAGGTGAAGTTAACTTGTTTTTTGTCCTCCACATCCTCCACTCTTTTCTCCTATAAAAGTCATGTATGATTTGTCCTTCCATCCACTATTAGCTTGGCTAATTGATTTTTCCAATTCGTGAGCTCCTAGACAGTTTTGGAAACTGCTTTATGCACCTATGGGGGATTTACTTAGATTTAGTAAGCCCGATTTTGACTAGATTCGAATGGAATATTCATGCATTTGAATCCCTCATGTAATTATTTATTGTGGTAGCCTATGACTTCATAGTTTTGGCTATTGTACACTTATTCAATACAGTTTAGTGTTCAGCTCCATATTCAGTCTCTTTTGTGAGTAATTTTGCAAGTGTAATTGGCAATTGATGTGAGTGTAATTGTTCTAACAATGGGTTGAATTTCCACATGGTATTAGAGCCTTTGTATATCGATTTCTCTCCTTCCAATTTTTTTTGCAGGTTCTACATCATTGACTGGGATCATTCTGCTGACTGATGGGACAATTTCTGAGCTATGGATCAATCTCAGAAGATCATCTTAACTCCATTTAATTTCTTTGAATGGAAAGCAGATATGGAGATATTTTTTAGAGAGAAAGGCCTCTACAGAGTGACTATGGCAACAAAAGCAGATCCCAATGTAGCTGCAGAGAAGATAAAATGGCACAACAGGAGGGATGAGGCCTATGGTCTCCTGTGTTTGAGTATATCCAGAGACCTCCTTTTCCATCTTGATGGATTGACATCACCGAATGAAGTATGGGAGAAGCTTGTTGATATTTTCAGAAATATAGATGAGATGAGGGGACATCAAATTGAAAATGAATTGATCTCCTTGAGTCCCAATAGCTTTGAATCCCTGTAACTCTATTTTTCCAAGTTCAAAGCACTTGTTTTGCAGCTAAAACAATGTGGGATCGAAAAGAAGGATGATCGGCTGGTCTTGGCCATACTCTCGAAGCTTGGCCCTGACTATTCAATGTTTGTTTCAACCTTCTATGCCACAAAGTTGACAGCTCGAGCTTGGAAGATGCCTAGCCTTGCAGATTTCATGGAATCTCTCACACAAGAACAAGATAAATTGGTGATGATGGGCACCATCAAACCATCCAAAGACCAAGATCTGGTTTCTGGAGATTTGAGAGTGGATTCAAAAAGAAAAAATAAATCTAAAAATCCACCTGAGCAAAAGAGAGACAAGAACAAGTCTCCAGAGGAGCCTCAAGGTTCCAAGAAGAACTACCAGAAGAAGAAAAACAAAGGAGAAATGAGCAAGTGCGCATACTACAGTAAGGGAAATCATTCTGAGAGCTCCTGCATGAAGAAGCAAATAGACATGCTGACCCAACTCATGGAGAAGAATGGCATCTCCCTTCAAGACAGCTCAAAGAAGAGGGAATGAGGATCAAGTTCAGAAGACAAAGAGAGAGTTCATGCATTGGTTGCTGGCACATCAAGCTCACCTAGTTTCATCATTGATTCTGGAGCTTCAAGACATATGGTTTCGACCAAGGAGGAATTCACCTCACTTAACATGTCGAAAGGTCCACCAATAGTACTAGGAGATGACTCTCTCACTGAAAGTTTGGGAAAAGGGAGGATTGATCTTGATCATGGTAAGTTCAGCAATGTGTTGTATGTTCCAGGTCTTGCCTCTAACCTCTTATCAGTGTGTCAGATGACCCACACAGGGTCTCCAAAGAAAGTCATATTCTCCCCTGATGAAGTTGAGATCATAAAGATCTCAAGTGGTAAAGTCATTGCAAAAGGAGTTGCAAATCATACTTCGAAGGTATACATCTTCTCACACTTCCTACCCTACTCAAACCCCTCTTCTCTTCTGATTCATGCTAATGAGGCAAGCAAGCCTTGGCATGAAATATTTGGCCACCTAAATTACAAGTATCTTTCTGATCTTAGTGAAAAAGATATGGTCATAGGGTTACCAAAGATAAAAATTTCCAAAGGAGTCTGTCAAGGTTGCATCCTAGGAAAACACCCAGAGCATAAATTTGAGAGAGCTAGTCATGAGAGAACCTTTGCACCTCTAGAGTTGATCCACAGTGATGTTGCTGGCCCATTTCCTCATATGTCAATGATTCAGGCCAAATATGCATTGAATTTCATAGATTACTTTTCCAGGTATTGTTGGGTTCACTTCCTGAAACACAAGTCTGAAGTTTTTGGCCTCTTCAAAGTCTTTAAGGATTTGGTTGAAAACCAGTCTAGGAGGAAACTCAAGGTCAAATCTGACAATGGTGGTGAGTATGTCAAGTCTGAGTTTATTCAATATTGTGCAGATGCAGGTATTCATATGCAGCATTCTATCCCTTACACACCACAGCAGAATGGTGTTGCTGAGAGGAAGAACAGATCAGTCAAAGAGATGGCAACATGCATGATGGAGGCTAAGACTTTGCGACCAAAGTACTGGGCCGAAGCTATAAAATTTGCATCCTATATCCAGAATAGGGTGCCTCATAAACATCTTTATGATATGACTCCTTTCGAAGCATGGAGTGGGCACAAGCCAGATGTGACCCATTTCAGGACTTTTGGCTCAAGGGCTTGGGATAGAATTCCAACAGAAAAGAGAAAGGCTTTGCAGCCCCAAAGACAAGAGTGTCTATTTGCTGGGTACTCTAAAGATTCAAAAGGGTACAAGCTGATAAATTTGAGCACAAACAAATCCTTCATTGAAAGGTGTGTTTAGTTTCAAGAAGAACCCCTAGCAGCAGTGGAAGTTGGAGAATCCTATTCACCACTAGAACCTCTGAATGTAAGTGAAGAGATAGTTGAACATGTTGATTCTGATATGTCTGATAGTGATGATTTTATTGCAGATCCTAACATCCCTACAAGGCCAAAATGGGCAGCCAAGACCATTCATGTAGCTGGAGAACTAGCTGGAAATCCTAATGACCCTAGGAGGACTAGATCTCAATTTGAGAGTGCTCTATGCATGAAAGATCCTATGTTTGCTGAGAAATGCTATCTGATGGTGGAATCATATCCTCAGACATATGAATATGTAGAAAAAGATCCAAGATGGCAAGCATCCATGAAGGAAGAGTTCAGCTCACTCCAGAAGAGCAACACTTGGGAGCTGGTAGATCTTCCCCCAAGGAGGAAGCTAGTTCAGTGTAAGTGGGTGTACAAGAATAAATTTTCTGCTGATGGTTCACCTCTAAAGTACAAGGCCATATTGGTAGCCAAGGGCTACTCACAAGTTCATGGCATAGACTACAATGAGACCTTTGCACCAGTGGCAAAGATGGACTCCATCAGGCTAGCCTTAGCCATTGCAGCTTCAAAGCAATGGGAAGTACATCACATGGATGTGAAGTGTGCTTTCCTGAATGGAGATCTCATTGAAGAGATATACATGTAGCAGCCTCAAGTATTTTCTACTAACCCATCTCTTGTGTGCAGGATAAAGAAGTCATTGTATGGGCTTAAGCAAGCCCCCAGGGCTTGGTATGCCAAGATTGATAGCTTTCTGCTATCACTGAATTTTGTTCGATGCAAATCAGATCCAAATGTCTATTTGAAGCTGATTAATGGTTCATTAATGATCATTGTTTTATATGTTGGTGACCTTCTCATTACAGGAAGCTCAAAGGTTGAAATTGCTTCCTTGAAGGATGCAATGAACCATGCCTTCTCCATGACAGATTTGGGGCTATTGAGCCAATTCTTGGGGCTTGAGATTGCTCAAACCAAAGCTGGAATCAAGGTGCACCAGTCCAAGTATGCCTTGGATTTGCTTAACAAATTCAAAATGAAGGATTGCAAGCCAAGCAAGACTCCTTTCCTTTCAGGAGTGAAGCTTGAAGAAGCGGATTCTTCACCTATGGTAAACAATACATTGTATAGGCAATTGATTGGATGTTTGTTGTATCTTACACATACTAGACCTGATATTTCTTATGCAGTAAGTGTGGCTTCTAGATGCATGGATCAGCCTCATGAGATCCATTGGAAATCAGCCAAAAGGATCCTTAACTTTGTTCAGGGAACAAGGACACATGGGATCTTCTATAAAGCTAAATCTGATCTTGATTTGATTGGGTTTACTGACAGTGATTGGGTAGGTGACATCATAGCTTGAAAGTCAACATCAGGATATGTGTTCATGCTTGCAAAAGGGCCAATCAACTGGTTAAGAAAGAAACAGAGTGCCATTGCACTCTCATCTACAGAAGCAGAGTACAAAGGAGTTGTAAATGCAGCAACTCAATGTTTATGGTTGCAGGGGTTACTTGGAGAGTGTGGATTCGAATCAGAATACTAAACTAACATCTACTATGATAATCAGAGTACCATTTGAATCTGCAATGATCCAGTTCAGAAGCAGAGAACCAAACACATTGAGATCCATATGCACTACATCAGACAGCTTGTGCATGATGGCACCATTCACCTACTCTTATGTTCATCTTCAGAACAAGTAGCCGATATCTTCACCATTTTTTTTTTGTGAGAAGACATTCTGCAATCTCAAATCACTGCTGGGGATTGCTGATCATGCTGTGAATCATGAGTGATGACAATATTTCCAAATTTTTTTTTACAGTCCATGTTTAAGGGAGGATTTTCCCACTAGGTTTTTGCCTCTTTCCTTGGTTAAATGGACATGCGGTATGTAAAGGGTGACTAAGCCTTGTTGCTAGGCCCTGTAATTTTCTGATATATTACTCATAATTCAGGCTTAAGGGGGGGTGTTAGAATAATCAACCCATAGTTAGCTACCTTAGACATTAATTAATGCATTTTTGTCTTATTTGCCTAGTTTCCATATTCCACCTTATGCAAGTTGTCATCTACACACCATAGTGGTCAAACTTGCTAATTTTGAGTCATGGAGCGCTTGGGAAACCTCCTGGAATCAAATTTGCTTTATTCCTGGCCTCCCTAACGCGTGTCTTCTTTTTCTGCTTTATTGCTTGCTTTTTCAATGTTTTAAGGCAATTGGGAAAGTTTGACTAGGTGAAGTTAACTTGTTTTTTGTCCTCCACATCCTCCACTCTTTTATACTATGAAAAGCATGTATGAGTTGTCCTTCCATCCACTATTAGCTTGGCTAATTTATTTTTCCAATTCGTGAGCTCCTAGACAGTTTTGGAAACTACTTTATGCACATATGGGGGATTTGCTTAGATTTAGTAAGCCTACTTTTGACTAGATTCGAATGGAATCTTCATGCATTAGAATCCCTCATGTAATTATTTATTGTGGTATCCTATGACTTCACAGTGTTGGCTATTGTACACTTATTCAATACATTTTAGTGTTCATCTCCATATTCAGTCTCTTTTGTGAGTAATTTTGCATGTGTAATTGGCAATTGATGTGAGTGTAATTATTCTAACACTGGGTTCAATTTCCACAAGCTCATTTGGCTCTACTATTTAATGGATCAAGGCTTGTTCTGGATGGCCCTTCAATTTGTACAAACCTCCTTCTTGTTCTCCAATCACCACTGCATCATTGATAGTCTTACCTCTTGGCCACATGATGACTTGACCATCTATGAATGCAACCCTCATTCCTTTTGCATCCAATTTTGATATGGAGAGAAGGTTCTTCTTGAGTCCTAGCACAAACAATACTTCTTTCATTGTTAGAGACTTTCCAGCGTCTAGTTTATAGGAATATTCCCCACTACCTTTTATTGGATATTGGTAGTCATCTCTGTTAACACCATTATTTAGCAGGGGGGAAAAGAGACCATGGTGGAAAGAAAATAATGGTCATTTGTCAAAATTTGGCTAAAATTTATAATATAAGAGTAGGACAAAGGCTAGTAAGCGGTGAAATATTGCGAGATCCAACGGTGCGAAGCAAAAAGGTGAAGATCAATGGTTTGTATTATATCCGCTCCCTAAAAAATGCGAGGAAAATAAGTATATGCGGGTGTTTAACATGATATATGGATCAACGGTCGTCGATCTAGCTCGAACAGATCCACGGTCTGTATAAAATCCGCTTTGTAAACCCGCGCGATTGTTAAAACAACGGAGCCCCGGCGGAATCGAGTACATGTTTCTTGATCTAACGGCAGAGAAATAAAGGTAGATCACATCGACGGTTGTGGATGAATTCGGAGCGGAAACTTGCACGATGGATACGACCAGGATGCCCGGCGGAATGAGGTACGTGGGGCTTGATCCGAGGGTTGAAAATAAAAGGTGAAATAGATCAATGGTCACGAATGGATCCGGAGTGTGAAGGTGCATGGCAGATAAAGGTGAAGGGAAGTTACGGAATATAAACCACTGTCCACGTGGCCGATCGTGGTGGACTCTGGAGGCAAAAGTGGTTTAATGGAAACCGCCAAAGGAATGCTCCGGAGTGGGGTCCTATAAAAGGGAAGTTGACTTGTCCCGTGGTTATTTTATTGGCACCAGACGGGTGAAAAATACTTGTGAATTTGTCAACCTTCGACTGTCAGTTTCGAATGCACACCGCTACAGTTAACAGGTAAGGCTTAAATGGACATAATTTGTCCGTCTAATTGCCATTTATCAATTGAATTATGGACTAGGGGAAGGAATTGCAAGGGTCTAGTCATATTGTAGATGATAGGAAAGATTATTTAGTTGATAGGGATAGAGGTGTGTGCGACCCATTTCTGTCTATAGGAAGCGTAACAGTCAGTAAGGAAAGGTTATGGCACTATAATTCACAGGGAAATGATGTCTTGAATGTCTGTAAATCCTTTTTATATTATTTCATGCTCGAACAAACCCTGAATTTTCCAGAATTCGTGGAATGGTGTGCTGTGAATTATTCCCCTTCTCAAAGAATCATTCTAAGCCACTCTATGTCTCGAATTCTCTGTAAAATCAGTGCCAAAGTCATCCGCAAAAATCTCAATTTGCTTGACAGTTACCCTGACCAACGTGAACGTGTGAATCAGTTAATCCTTGCTGAATTGTTCAAGAGTTGTGAAACTGAAATCCGTTGCCAATTCCTATCCAATATTTTGAAAGAAGGTCAATCTTTAGATGGTCTTTTCTTACCTTACCCTATGCATATTTTTAAAAATGAAGTTCAATTAGTGGTATCTCTGGTCTGTCAAATATTGGGTCTTGATGATGATTGTTGCGTGAGTGAAGTTATCCTTGGTTTTTTATTGAAAATTAGTTCCTTAGGTTCTGGATCCCAGTTGGTTCCTGTGTTCAGTCTAGATGAGTACTTGGCAGAAGCAATTCATCTTCAGCTAAGTGAATTCCCAAAATTCAGGTTCTTTAGATTTCAGACTTACTTGTTGAACATGCTGCTATGTTCAAATGTCACTGAACTACAGTTTTTGAGTACTATCTTCTCTGCCAATTTGCCCAAGTAAATCAACATGTTTGAATTTTCCAATTCAATCATGTCAGAAATGTATAAAATGTTGTTCGATGAAGAATTGCCCCATGTGTTGGAGGAGATGAAGTGTTTGATGCAGTCCTCACCCGAGGACCGAGTTGGAGACTGGTTCCTGCACAAAGATTCCATTGTTTTAAGGGTATATGGGTTTACTGGACAGCCTTATAAGTTACCCGCTTTCCTAACCCCGAGAATATTTGCATTAGAATTCATGAGGCAAAGGTTGCAGTATGAGGAAGAGCATTTTGGAGCTTTTAAAAAATCTTCAAATATTAAATTCCCCCTCAAGGTTGGCTTTTTCATTTTTAAAAATAAAGGTGCCTTAGTGTTTATTGAAAAATTATTTGCAGGCATGGAATTCAAAAAGGATCCAAGGATAAATTATGATCCTCACCATGTAATCTCCCTGAGGAAACAGGCCAACAAGAACAAACCGTTTGATCACCAGTCTATTGAAGGTTTGGCTGAAACAGCCAATCTGTTGCAGTTTATGGAGACTCCCAGGTCTGACGAAGATACACGTACTGTACCAGTTACAGTATCCCAAATAATAGAGGGCACTAGTATTGTAATTAAAAGAAGTCTTTCTGAGGTTGAGATCATGGAATTGGATGAAGATGGATCACATAAAAAAT